>LQNS02277220.1:527406-549820 GCA_001587735.2 Parhyale hawaiensis | reverse complement strand
GACGTGTGGATATCAAGAGGGTTAGACACACCACGCAAAAAAGTCACTCGGCAGACCGCGAAAGACGAGGAAAACCAAACAGAAGCGGGAAAAACAGGAAAGCAAAGCAGGCACGGATACAAAGATGCCACCAAGTACCCAGAAAATGCCGACAGCGAGTCGTGTAGAGACCGCCAGTAGCATTGCATTATATATAAGCTCCCTTCTCATTGGTACCTACTGCAGCCCAGCCTCGGCGTCAGCAGCGGATACAAGTGAGTCAGCAAGAGGGTGTTCTTTCTTGAAGCACACTACTATTGCTGGCAATATTCTTAGTATTTTCCAGTTAAAGAGCGGTAAGTAGTAAACCAAATCGCTTGCAGCTAAGAACCGCAAGACAGTCGGAAAGAAATGATCTTGTCACAAATTGAGCAAACACCGCCGTAATATGAAACATTTCCAGTTAGGGTCAACTCACACGGACGGCATGTTGCAACTATTTTGCAGTTTCTCTGTCGCTCGTATTGGCGACTCGTGTCGCCAATACGAGCGACAGAGAAACTGCAAAATAGTTGCAACATGCCGTCCGTGTGAGTTGACCCTTAGGAAGCACTTCAGGTCGAAAAATTTGTTCATCCCATACAGCCACGTCTAAATCAGAAACAAGTGAGATACACTCACAAGTATCCTATATCAAATTATATGAGGTTTTTTTCAAATATTCTCTGAAGGCTGCTAATAATAATGACTACAAAAACATTAACTTGGATTTAAAATGTTAGTCAGCATCTTCCCACGATCCCCCCCACCCCCCAAAAAAAGTTTCTAGTGGGACCGCAGATCGTTTTTTCAGCCTGGGGGAGCTACTACATAGTTTATTAACCATAGGTTTTAAAAACATTCCGGTATAATGGGAATTCGCTCAGCACCAACAAACGTGAATGAGTCAGAAACAGATCTTCAGCACCCAGATGGCAAACAAGGCATCATTTGCGACATTTCCCTTGCTGATGCAGTTCCCAGTTAGACGAACTTTTTGTGAGTCAGCAGAGGATGTAAGGGAGTCAAAAACACGTTAAATTCACTGATTACGTAAGTCACAACTGCGTGCATTTTCCTGTTAAACCAATGGCTCCCGCACTCGTTTAGAGTAGCGACCCCTTAGCTACCAAAAACTTCCTAGTCCGTCTTCTTCGCTCCAGGGAAGGGGGGGGGAAGATATCAAATACTGCGGTTACCACAATTCCGGGAATTCCGCCCCCCCCCCAGTCTTGCGACGAGGAATATGACCATTACCAAGAGACGCAAGCATATCAAAGCAAAATGTTTACTCACAAGATGAACACAAATCAGAGCAAGGGAATTTCGCCGCATATCGGGCTGACACCGCCACGTTTTAGAAGAGCTCGACCGGCGCTTACAAAGCTGGCAACAAAAGCCTCTTCAGCAGGCACACAAAAATCTCTTGCAAGCAGATTTTTGCCGTCAGAGAAGCAAACGTTTGCAGGCGAAGTCAAGGCCGAGCGTGTCATGGCAGCGGCAGGAGCTGCAGTGAAGGGCTTGAGAAGTGTGAGCTGCATGTTCAGCGTACTAAAGGCAGTAAATGTGAGCTGCAGAGTAGTCTAGCGTGCTCAGATCAGCTCCTGTGAGCTGCACAATAGTTCAGCGTGCTCAGATCAGCTCCTGTGAGCTGCACAATAGTTCAGCGTGCTCAGATAAGCTCCAGTGAGCTGCACAATAGTTCAGCGTGCTCAGATAAGCTGCAGTGAGCTGCACAATAGTTCAGCGTGCTCAGATAAGCTCCAGTGAGTTGAGTTGCACAATAGTTCAGCGTGCTCAGATAAGCTGCAGTGAGCTGCACAATAGTTCAGCGTGCTCAGATAAGCTCCAGTGAGCTGCACAATAGTTCAGCGTGTTCAGATAAGCTGCAGTGAGCTGCACAATAGTTCAGCGTGATTAGATAAGCTCCAGTGAGCTGCACAATAGTTCAGCGTGCTCAGATAAGCTCCAGTGAGCTGCACAATAGTTCAGCGTGTTCAGATCAGCTCCTGTAAGCTACACAATAGTTCAGCGTGCTCAGATAAGCTCCAGTGAGCTGCACAATTATTTCAGCGTGTTCATATCAGCCCCTGTGAGCTGCACGCAGATAAGCGGAAACATGATTATTGCACGTATGATGCTGATGCAGCAGTTTTACAAATACCGTCAAACTTAATTCAACATATTTTTCATTTGAGATGCAAATAAGGTAACAATCATCCTTTTCATGGCAGTTCAATAAAATTAAAATAACTCGTAACACATGCAGCACGTAAACATAACGGAATCCATTCACTGTTACTCCCGTTACGCAGCACGTGACGCTGTATCCATTATCAGAACACGAGTGCGGCCCGCTTCGTGCATCTCAGAAAACAGAAACTCTCCCTAAATGCCCGTATCTAAATAATGTGAATAACCATATTCATGTACGTTGTCCGTATCATAAAACCAGCATAACTTTAGTACACGGTATTAAACACAAGGATATAATTAGTTGTGTGAGCATATATCTGTTTTCTATATACAGTATATATATATAAATATATATACGTCGCTTTGGCCTGATAGACGTACATCCCCTTTTGTAACTTTGACGGAAAAGTGGAAATTCTCGTCCTGTTAATATCCTATATCAAATATAGGTCTTAATAAGGGTTTACTGTGTTCTAAACTTCATATTTCACTACGGGAACCACTTCTGGGCTATTTTACCTACTTGGCTGGATGGGTAAAAGCTCGCTGTAAGGGGCTGTACTAGGGTACATGGTCGAACTGGAGGCCGCCAGCACAAAAAATTTTGGAGCGTTTTACTATCGAGAAGAGGGCGTGAGGTTGAACGTAGATTTATTTTCCTTCAAAATGAGACCAAATTTGCAAAAATCTACGGTTTTTAATACGTTTATTTGACTTTTGAATATTGAGGCGGTTAGGTGGCCAGGATTTTGGTACCTCTATCGAAACAGCAGGCCTTCTAATAGGCTGCTTTTCCGTATTGATGGCCGTCTAATAGGTCATATCGAAATATATATGTATACTTGTTTATATGTCTGTCCAGTTTCTATCACGCTGGAAGCATTTATATAAAGCTTATTCATATTCAGTTTGTACGACAGAAGCATGTCCTACCAATTATTGCGTGCCAATTTGGAAGTTAGCATTTCTTGTCTTAATGTTTGTTAATACAAAAAAGACAGATTGCGATGCTCTTCTAAAGCGGAATAGGCGGTGCTGCTCACCTCTGTTGATATTTCAAAGCGAAGGTTAAGCCGACTTGTACAACGCGGCCTTCAGTAGATTCGCGAGCACAGGCGTGAAACTTTTTCTTTTTCTTTATGACTGGAATGTGGATTAGTACATTCCAATCCGATACAGAGAATATCTGACTCTTCATAGTCCCAAGCGCAAGGACGTTGAGACAAAACCACCACATATACGTCGGGCTACGGTCAGACTGTGCTATCAAACCGAGGCAGTTTTGCTCAGTATGAAGACGCAAGCTCATGCAAAGTTCTAGAAACTGAGCTTTCAAGACACAGACTGGCAGGTAAGAGTGGCATGCAGCTGGTGCCTGAACAGGTACGTGGGAAGCAGGCATGGCGTGACCTACGAGACCCGTTCGATTATGGGCAGCGTTGGTTAGACTGTGAGCAGTGGCGACCCTTGCCAAAGAACATTTTAAAATGAACTTTTAGATAATATGACACACAGGAGGAATGAAGATTACTAGGCGGCATTGTAGTTATTGAGAATGAATGCCTATAAGCACGTGGCATTGCACGAATAGTTAAAGTTACACACACAGTAAGTACTTCGATACTAGAGATCTATTTTAGTAATATCTGGCAAGCAAAAAGAATGTCTATTAGTAAGGGAGACAATAATCTTGGCTAGACAGTGAGTGACTGCACGTTTTACATCTATTTTTGACCAATTTGACAGGATGAAAAATCCTCATTAGCACGGGACAATACCAAGATGGCTACACACAGTCCACTGTGAGTATACATAGTTAGATTATTGAAGTCGATTTAGGATAATTTCATAGGCACAAGGAATAACAAAAGCATGTTTGATTATAGTGCAACTTAGCAAGTTGAGTAGCTACAGTTATTGAAATCCATTGTAGATAAATGTAACAGGCGGAAGGAAAGCCATGCCTATTTCTGTAATCCACAACAGAGTGCCTTTCGTTAGACAAGGAGCAAAAACGCCTTAAATTCGAGGTGAGCTGATCCAAGGACAATAGTACGGAGATGGAACACCAGGAATAGGGCGAAGCACTGCGTAATTTAGAAGATTGTCCGTGCCGTCAAAAATTACGGAGAAGAATTTGTGATGACACTATACAATAATCATACTGCAGTGTTTTCAGTGCTTTACAGAAGTTAAAAAGAAAAGAGTCGAGTTCTCGCTGTTTCAATTCATTTGGGTAATATCATCTTTCCTTCTCGTAGATGACCTAAGAAAAATTAGTTTATGTTAGCAAGCACCCAGCAATAATTGAATTTAATTTCCGCCATGTATCCTGTATACATAATACGATTTCAGTAAATATATCGACATCTTCACGCTCTGGCGAAAATTTTTTCGTCACAGGAGGAAAGTAAGATGGCAAAAAATAACTGCTGCGTTTATTCAATTCTATGAAATCGCTTCACCTGCGCTTCGTTAATCACTTAAGACCGAGAGCAAGTAAAATTTTGATGTGAGCAAAATAAAAAACGCTGTCTTCTAAAGTGTTAAAAAAGTTCTAAATACTAACTGGAACCTGAAAAATTACACTGAGCAGAAGCAATATTCTTTAGTGATATCTCAAACCCGTATCATCCTATTTTTCTCCTATCTAATACTGAAGAGAGCCCTAAGTAATTGCAAAGACAGGAAAACATGTACTGATCGCATTCTTGGGCAACTCAAACTGCTATAAAATTTAATTTATTCGATCAATTATGATACACTCGCACCCGTATCATACATAAAAAAGGCAAAAAATATTCAAAGTCAGACAGAGGAATCTTCTATCGAAGACCTGCGAGTAATAGCTGCTTCAATTCGAATTTGACTAATTCCACCAGCTATTGATCCATTCCCGGTTGGTATGTAGGATACGTCAGGAAAAAAGCCCTACTTTTCTCCTATCTAATACTGATGACAGCGGTACAGTCGTACCAGATCATTAACTAACAGAGGTACAAGCAGAATTATACTATCGGTCATCATTACTTGGATTCCAGTGTTAGGGGAGCAAAAACATCATTTAGTTTTAAGTAAGATTCCCAGTTTCGCCAGTTTCTGCAACCTGGTCTAATTTTTGCCAACTGCAGAACAGAAAAGGACCGCCAAAAAATGTCCAACCACGGTTTTTTTGCGTATCTATTTTGCTAACAGCGCATCATGAAAGACAAAAATATATAAACAATATGATAAAGGCCGAAGTGTATTTATCTGTTTATTTATTCCCTGCGCCAAGGCAATTATATTTTACTGAAGTTTGCCTACCACCAAGATAACTCAAAAAGATTTGCACGGATCTTTACGAAATTTACATGGATTTTTAGGAATGTTAGGATGAACAGACGAATAATTTTTGGCAAATATCCTCCGTTCAACTGTTCGTTTTCCTGCTTCTTCCTTTTTGGTAACTTAACTAGAAAAGTTATGGAGAGATCTTTAATAAAGTTTCAGGAATTGGGGTTTTTACTAAGAGCAAATGACCAAATTTTGTGCTGATCTGATAGTTCGTTAGTTTGTCTCTATGCTTGTTTGTACGTTTGTCAGCAACATAACTCAAAAAGTTTTCGACAGGTCTTCATGAAATTTGTAGGAATTGTTACAAATGTTAAAAAGACACAAATAATCAAATTTCGGTGATTTCGATTTGTCCGTTCGTGTGCTTCACTAATATTTGTCAAAATGTTTCTCAGAACATAAGTGACGTAGTTATGGACGGATCTTCAAGAAAACTGCAGAATCTATTATTACAGTCAAGAGGCACAAATGACCAATTTTTGGTAATGATAAAATGGTAATCCTAGTTTCAGCCCCAATTTTAATTTATGGTTAACATTGCCTTCCTTGGCGAAGGTATGCCACAGACAAAGGAAGACAAAGACAGGCAGTTCATTTGTATTTTGCAAGAAAATTTTGGCTGAATGATGACGTCACACTCGTCATTTTGTTGCATTTATTATAAGTTGGTGATATGAGATTCATTTTCGTTGTTCCAGTAGTTCGAAATTTCGTCGATATTTAATGCATAAAAATCTCTGTACGCAGAAGGCTTTTCAAGACTGAAATCCGAGCAGTGAAAAGAGATGTTGACGCAGTGTGGAAGAGACTTCACAATCAGTCAAATCAAATGGCTTTCGTCATAAACGTTCAACCACTTCACAGTTGCTTGAGCGCTATGACTTTACTCTAGACCTACTATGCCAAGGCAAAAATGTGGACGTAATATATTTAGATTTTGCCAAAGCCTTCGATAAAGTGGATCATGAAATATTATTACTCAAACTCTTCAACATAGGCATCCGTGGAAAATGTCTAAGATGGATCGATGCTTTCCTGATAAACCAAACCCAAAGTGTAATTATAAATAAAGTGTCCAATCGACAGCCAGTACTCAGTGGAGTCCCATAAGGCACCGTGCTTGATCAAATACTCTTCCTCATCATGATAAATGATATGGGATACCAATGCTAGTTTGCCGTTCCGTCATCGCAGATGACACACGCATATTAGCAGCGGTACAATCAAAGGCAGATGTACGAAATATGCAACTAGATCTAACCAACATCTTTCACTGGACTTCGGTTAACAACATGACCTTCAACGAATCAAAATTTGAACTATTACGGTACGGAAAAAACTTCTACCTTACTGTATCTACGTCCAACAAGACGAGAGATGGGACCGAAATCGAGAGAAAGCAAATTTTAAGAGAATACAAAATAATGCCACTTTTGAAGATCACGTGGCTAGAGATGTTGTTATAGGCAAGAAGTAGAGCGCATGGGTGCTTCGAACTTTGTTTTCACGAGAGGCAGACAAATTCTCACCTTGTGGAAACAACTAATATTTCCGAGGATTATATACTGCTCACCTCTTAGGATGCCAAGCAAACGGAAAGACTTAGAGCGCCTCGAGGCTATCCAGCGATCGCTTACTGCCAAAATCCGGGGCATGCAAGATTTAAATTATCACGAAAGACTTGCTCAGCTTAAAATGTACTCAATTCAAAGGAGATTCGAGCGCTTTACGATCATATATGTCTGGAAAATTGCAGAAGGAACTATTGTCAACTTCAATATACGAATCCAGGCCAGACACTCAGACCGTATTGGTGACACTGGTGACGTGCGAATTCCGATCAAAACTCGTGGAGACTCAATGGCTACAAAGTATTCTAATAGTTTCGCAGTTCGGGGGACGAGGTTATTCAACAAAATGTCACGTCACATCCGAAATGTCACCGGTACAGAGACTGCGAAATTTAAAAACTTATTGGACGCATACTTACTGAAAGTGCCAGATAAACCTGCTATAGGCGGCTGCGTGAACTGTGGGCATAACTCGCTGTTAGCCATCCCGCTGGTCACGACTGCAGCATCACATCTGCTCAAGATGGGTAGCGTGCATAACGCCACCTGGAGCGCGTCCGAAGTATCATCAAGGTATAGTAGGTAAGGTCAATAGTGCTTGCTTTGCCTTATGAGGTTTGGGGCACCGTGCAGTGAAGCAAGCAATATCCGCGGGTCTATGGCAACAGCTCGTTGGTGGAGGTACACTGGTTCGGGATTCATAGCCAAACCAAAAAATTTAGTCTGGGTAATTATTAGGACAAGAAAGACTGATATTTCAGGTCTGTGGGATGGCAGAACTAAATATTTTCTACAATTTTTATGTAAAACAGACCTACGACTTTGAAGTTACAATATTTGCACCGACAGCAAAAATTGCGATGCCAAAGTTACAAAAATATTCTTGGTGGGTTTTGTGTTGAACTTCGTCAAGAAGAAGTAAAACAGACACAGTCAATCTGCTCTGCTCGTATCCCAAACTTTCAGGCTTTTTTCTCAGTGCAGTTTATTGTTTGTGGTGGAAGGCAGTTGCTCTCAAGTGCATGTAAACTCGTTTACGAGTACGTTACTAATTCCTTTTTATCCCTTTACGCTCGAAATTATTCTATAAACTGGATCTTAATTTACCCCAAACGGGAGCAGTGTTTTGTAAATTCATGACAATAGTGTGAGTGGCGTCCAAAGTAGATGACTCCGTCAAGCGAAGAAGATGACAACGAAACAAGATTAAATTTTGTAATGAAATGCATCTCTATTGTGATCTGCAAACAGCACAAACACGATCGTGAAAGAAATATCCACGTGGGTCAATTCGGCACACGTGGAAGTGAAAAAATGAGAAAGAAAAATGATTCGCTGCCGTATTGCATTCCATAGGTAACAAAAACTGTCGTTTCTTTGATCAACAAAAAATAAAACTCAGCGCAATCATTAGCACTAAGTTCCCACGCGCAGAGACAAAAACAAACAAAAATGTATTTTAGGTTAGCAGCAATGAAAGCATAAGAAAAATGTCCGTTTGTTTGAATTGAAGAATCACGCAGCGCGTTTGGAGCACAAAAGAAGACGAACAATCGCTTGTTCCAAAAATGTCGTACCGTAAAGAACCTTTAAAAATTGGATCAAAGGACACTCGGCGGTGCTCATTATATACTTTTATGAATCGGGCCGAACGTGCCAGAAAAAAAAAAATGATTGTCAATCAGTTGCTAGTCAAATTTTTGCGTGACCCGTGGAGGGCATCGGCCCCATTTGATGAAATGAAAGGCCGTCGGTGCCGTATGCAGCACAGAGAAAAAGAGACACTGCATCGACCCGTCTGTCCATAGGTGGACTTGTACAACCCGGAGACTGGACTTTTGTTTCTCAAACACTGTGCGAAGTTATAAGACTGTTTACATAAATGCAAAGTGCCTTGAAGAAGTAGACACATCACGGCTGGGATATTATTACTTTAGTCCTCGTATTGGATTTACGTTTGGATTGAAGCGTTCGAAATCGTATATTAAAATGCGTAAATTAGGCCAAATTATTAAAGTAAAGAAGAATAACATGAAACATGAGCCGTTCTGTCAACGAATTCGTGTCCGCACCTACATGAATAACTACGACACGCGCATCCCACAAAGCGTTTGAGAACCCGGCTCGAAATTTTGATCTCTATGAACGCCGTCTGTTGGGCAGAAAAAAAACTATTCACCATGTTGAATAATAACGCTGGACGGTTAAAATGCTCTAAGCACCTAAAAATGTTACGAAGTGGGTGAAATTACGTTATATGTGCCCCAACACGATGCAGATATTATTTAGTAGCTCGTTTAGTTTATTTTTATTGTTGCAGTAAGCTATATATGTACTGCATTTTCTGCATGTCGTCTAAAGCGGATCCTTTGCGCGTCCAAAGTGTAGTAACTTTATTAAAAACAGACATTTTTTAGTTTGGTTCTTGACGACTTGTGCTTCTTAAGCGGCTATATCTTTTCAAGCGTTGTCGACGAAAGAAAAAGCTGTATTGGTATTTGTATGGATAACTGGAGCTGTGACGGAGACTAATTTGCAAAATTTAAAAGGAAAACTATCAAATCTCAGTAGTTCCCGCAGCGGTACCATTACGACAGCCGCAAATTTACGATATGTTCGAAAAACCCAACAGCGGTTCATGTGACAATGTTCCGTCCCCAATACAGAGTCCTCATCGTCCAAAGGCTTCGCTGTGTTCCTGAAAACACAACCGTGCGTCTACCGACGGATTTAGTAAATGTTACCCGCCACGTCAGCTGGATTAGCAAGTGTCACTTGACAAATTTCCTGCGTATCTCGAGCTCTCTTTAAATGGGGAATAAATTAAAACTCGGAAATCTGGGCACTTGACTGCTACTCAAGAATGCACAACTACCTGGAATGATCCGGAGTATGGGAATCATAACATACTACCACGCGAACAACACCGTAGGCCAGGGCTACACCAGCGCAACAGATGCAATGCAATTTTTTGGCGGGAGACACGTTACTCGTAACCGACAGCATGCACGGTGTGTCGCGCGATCTGTGTTGCGTCAGTGGGGACAGTAGACTGCTGTACCCGACGTTACATTTTTTCGAGCAACAAATATGTTGAATCGCACGTCGCCTGGTCTACTGGTGAGGCGGGAACCTCCGTGCTTCAACGCAATGGGTCAGAACAGAAAATGGGTACACTGCAGAGTAAGAGCCTTAGCCCCTCACTACATCGCATCAAAATGTAAGGGATGAAATTAATGAACCACACGCAATCAGTTTAAGTCAGAATTTAGTCGGCTAGGTACTGTAGCCTTTACATTGTAACCATGTGCGGAGCTTTGGTATTAAATGCGAGTAGCCTAGCGTATTACGCCTGATTTTTTTGAGGGGTTGGCAGTATAATAGTAGTTGTCTACGTTAGCTTGCTTGCACGGTGACCGAATTTTGGATTTCACTTTGTAGTCCACAAATGCTTTCCGGCCTGCAAGTAAAACGCTAAGATGACATCCTTCCTTGTTGTATATTGCATGAAAAATGCAGGCGAGAGTGATCCATTGCTTCATTGGGTCCACCGCACCACAGCAAGTCTCTCAAGTTGATTGTTTCGTACGTATCGCAGAAGAATGGAACGAAGCACCTCAACTACGCAGGAGGTCATTCGCGTGGTTACTCAATTCAGAATGGCTATGTGACAAAAATAGATGGCTCACAGCGCGGGCACTCTAGTTCATACATTTATGATCAACACTGCTAACTTTCCTTGAACACAGCGTATGTACCATACAGGTTATACTCTTTGAAAATGAACAGTTGTGTTTTCAAAATTATTATTATTCAAACTTCACGATCGGGCCACCACGAACAGGTAGTGCAAAGTGCAAACCAAGTGAAGCATTCACAGGGAAGCCCAAAACGCAGCCAAGAAAAAAAAAAAAAAAAAAAAACAGAATACCCCCACCGCACCACACGTTGTAACAAGGCTCAACACGGTGCAACAAGACAGAGATCTGGCAAAGTGTTATATTTTCTTGTACCTTAATAAAACTGATCAGCAATTTATATTGTTGCTATTGAATATACACTGTTACAATGAAATTTGAGTGCTGAATGGAGGCATCAAACAACTTCTGACTGGACCTGACTGGTTTTATTTCGAAATAAAGATGTGCAGGATTAAATTTTTTGATTCAACTGTACCGCACACGTATTAGCAGCGCTGTTTGTAAGTAATATGACAAACCGAAGTTCATTCAAATGACATTGGATTTTCGTGAGAGCATTTAAACAAAAGGAATACAGATATAAAGCTGGATTTAAAGAGCAGGTACTAGCGTGTTGTGTGGTGTGGCGTCGCACAAGTGCGAACGACCTTTCAACACGTGCTGTGTGGCCTTGCGTGATACATGGTACATGTGCGAACGGGACATAATAGCTAACTTATACGCCTGCAAGTCTACACGATCAAAAGCAGATGCCGGCAATGACTTCCAAACTGAAACGGACTAGGGCAGGAAACATTGACTGAACTGACGAGTTTGGCACCTAGCAGTCTCTTAAGTGAAGGAACGTGCATCAACCGCAGCGCGTGTAGTTCTGAAAACCCCGAGGGCATTGACGCATTGACAGAAGATTATTATTATTGTGATATTTAGTGTTTTACCACGCTAGACGCAGCGAGGCAATTCAAGAGTGAAGTTCAACTGAAAAAATATAACGCTTTTCATCAGTAGGAATATTTTACCTCGGAATTCCTGCCGCAAAAACTCGGTTGGGTCAGTGCGCTACTACTGGCGGAACAAGGCGCAAAGAATAGAAAAAGACACTCGACTAGACGACCCCATTCGAGGCCTTCCACGAGAGAGAGTAGAGAAGTCCCACGGACTAGGCAAAGCCACCTAAACAACAAGGCTGCACGAGTGGGTGGGGCCTATCGAGTGACGTCATCACGTTTGGTGCATTGCTTGGGTTCCTCGCTAGGGCTATTATCATCAAATTGAGCAATTTTATCTTCAGTTTCCGCAACCACGGCGATCTCACAGACAAAAAAGGTACGTACAATATGTCGCCGGAAACGTGAAACCCATGCACGCGGGTTTTCCACACAGTAATGCGTAGGGGAATACTATTGTAATGTTTAGTTTACCGTGGAACCTATGCACGAAGGTGGACCAATGCGCATGGGAACAGCAAGTAGGGGAAAAAGAGGAAGAACAGATGAAAGTAAGATCAGTATAGGCATACGAAATCAGGAAAGAAGCAAAATAGGCACAAAAGACAAACGTCCCAAAGGCCTAACTAACAGCTAAGGTAAACAACAAAATCTCTCTGGGGTGACTGGTACCCATAACATGGGATGTTCGAACCTACCTAACGCTATGGCCCAGCCTATGCCCACTGAGGGGAGCATGCAATAAAAATAAAGGCTATCTAAATACACTGACAGGTAAATTTTATAATGAATTTTTTTTTAGAGCTTGATTTTAATACACCTTGCAGCAAGTGGAAGTGGGGTGGAGAAACGGTATATATGAACTTAGGTCCGTCACCAGTTTTTGATATTTTGACACTTTACAAGGGTTGAAAGCCATTTTAGGACGTTTTTCATAAATACTATTTCTTGGCAAATACTTATTTTTCGAGATATTTGACTTTGGAGTTCCCATTGTTTTTCTATGGGAGAAAATACCCAGCTATCCCTGACGAACCTAAACACACATAAAATGGTCTAACCTTAAATAGGTTAGTTTAGGTTTCCTGGGTTCTCCGGTTATGTTTCCCCATAGGAAAACAAGAGAACTTACTAGCGCTATATCTCGAAAACGAAGCATTTACCGATAAATAAGTATTCCTGACGAAGGTCTTACAATGGCTTCTTTAACCTATATAACGTGTCAAAACATCAAAAAGTGGTGTCGGCACTAAACTCCACAAATACCGAAGAAACACAACCATTAAAATCTAAACTAAAAGTTGTTCAAGATTCCCCAATAAAACTATTGTGTTTCACGAGAAGGAAAATATGCGATATACAGTATGTTGATAGAAGGATGGAACTCATGGATGAGGGTTAGTTACTTTGGTTAGATGAGGTGTCCCACCGACGAGGACCCGGGCACCGTGGATGAGGGTGAATCAATGCACAAGGCAACAGCAAGTTAGGAAAGAAGAGCAAGAGCCGAGCAGATGGGCGAACCCAACTAGAGCCCATCCCGGGGTAAATTGCACGTCATTCACCATGAATTGCAATAATTTTTGATGCAAGAATGTTTACATAAAATATGCTTTCTACAAGAGAAGCACCAATATCGTATTGTAATAATTCCTGAAATAAATTTCTAACAATTCTAATCACTTGCACATATGGTGTGAAGTACAAAGGTTTGAATTTTTCTATTCTATATCATTAAGTGCAGTAGCTAGAAGTCTTTTTTTATGGTGTTGTATTTGGGGTCCGTAAGACTTAGCTTTGACTCGGGTGTACCACAAAAAAGAGTACACCTCAGCAGGATTAGTAATATTCTTGATGGCACATTTGCATTTTCTCCTAAAGCTTCTGAACAATTGAACATTATGTTTTAAATATGCAGATTAGGTACTTCCACATTAGTAGCAAGATTGCTCTGCAGCTCTAGCCCCTAGGCTGGGCTGCAATCGCATTATCTGAATGCAGCAAGTAGCACTATATCTGGCTTTAAGTTCTTACTGGTAGCTTCATGAAAATAAAATACCTATATCACTGCTGAAATCACTGATGACAAATACAAATCATTGTAATAGTGATTAAACTTACGGCACTGTTTTTGGTTGGCTTGAAATTGTACCTTTCGATGGCATGCAGCCATCGCAGATTCCCACTACTATCGCTAGCAAAACCAAAAATACGGACTTTCGGTCCGATTCTGTAATAACCCCAGCAATTGAGCACATTATAAGTTTTCTCCGTCGTACGTTGCAAAACTTCTTTTCAAACACCAATTTATACAGAATACACTAAATACAAGAATATAAGAGGAACTGCAACAATTAACCACAAGCGTACCTACTTCAACTATGTGTGTGGCTGCGCACAGCCGAAATAATGGCCGACATTCGGTCCCGTCACGGATGGCTATGAGAGGCCTTCTTCTCTATGTGACCTTTGACTAGGTCCGCTATCTCAATCGACAGCCCAACTCCAGGAACAGAAAGGGAAAAATGGAGAACCTACCTAACTTTACAAAAACTAACCTCGTCAGCAGGCACTGCATCCAGCTGTAACATCCCCCGCAGAAAAAGCACTTGGGACCCTTCGGTTCGGGAGGCCCAAATATATTGTGACAGGGAAAGGGACAGCCAGAATATAGCCCTGAGGTCCTGGGATAGAAGTATACAACCAATGACTCTCATCGTTGTATGACCGTACAAAACATAGAGTCCACCCACCCCTCCAATGGTACAAATTCACCAGATCACTCTCAGCGCACAGCCTGCTGGCTGAAGAAACAAGTCGGTCAGGAGACGGAAGTGACTGTCAGCAGCCGAAGCCCAAACCGGTGAGCAATACTCTAATACAGGCAGCAAAAAAATCATAGAAGCATCTGTGGACTAGCCTATATCTTTGTCACCAAACACAGAATTTATTTATGCAGGAGCCCAGTTTTACTGGAAGCACGTGAAAAGAGTCGTGACATGACTCGCTCAAACGCAAGCTTCTCATCAAAAACGACGAGAATCTCCAAGGAGCTAGACCCCCGCAGCAAAGCGTCATCTAACTTTAGAGCTGGATCCTGCCGTAAAAGTGTCCGAGATCGACTGACATTCATAGATTTAGTCATGCTGGCATTCAGCTTCATACTCTAAGAGGAACACCATGCACTAATGCGGGACTGGTTTCTAGCTAGAGACTGGGAGACAACATCACGCATGCTACCAGTACTTTTTCAAAGTCGAGTTATGAGCATGAGCATAGTAACCTCCGCCAAGGAAATTGTGTTCATGTTGTTCGTCTGCCTTCCTCTTTGTCTGTCACCAACATAACCTAAAAAGTTAACGACAGATTTTTTCAAAATCTACAGAGATTGTTAGATATGTTAGGGGGAACAGATGATTAACTTTTGATGAAGATCCGTTAATCTGTTTGTTTGCCTGCCTATTTTTTATTAACATCATAACTCAAAAAGCCATTGACCGCTTTTAATGAAATTTGCATGAATTGTTGGGTTATTACTAGAGCTAAGTGACAAATTTTTGGGTTGATCTGCTTGTCCGTTTCTTTTTTTGTCTCTATGTTCGTCAAAAAGTTTGTGAGAATTATAATTCAATAAGTTATGAACTGGTCATTACGAAATTTGTAGAAATTGTTAAGAGAAGAACTGCTGGATTAGAGTTGTACTGCCAGCTTGATGTATTTCTCGCATCGCAACAGGGGCCGATAACCGAGACTGCCACCATTCTTTGCGATAATGCTACAAAATGCTCAGGAACTGTTTGGCACGCCAGGGGAACAGGTGACAATTCTAGTATAAATAAAAAATTGTCTATGGATCTTGATGAAACTTAAACAAATTTTTCGAAATATTAAAAGGCACCAAAGACCAAAGTTTGGCGACGATCGATGTCCCGTTTGGGAATTTGACAAATGTGTGTCAGAACATAACTCAAAAAGTTACAGACGGATCTTCAAGAAACTTACTGAAACTGCTACTAGTGTCATGAGCACAAATGACCAAATGTTTGCTATGATAAAGCAGAAATTCTAATTAAAAAAATTATTTACGATTGCCTTGCTTGGAGGAGGTATGGCATTCAGAGTGCTCTAGTTGATTATGTGCTTTCCATCGAAGAGAGCATATCGCTAGTGTCCAGAACAAACAGCAGCGCTACCCTTTGTGACTACTTTTATCGACAGGACAGTATTCAAACCAATGCCCGTCGAACTCTTCGCATAGCTGTTTGCGGTAGTCGCATGGTTGCTGGCAGGTAAAACATAGAAGTAATAAATTTTCCATGGCGACGAATATTTTCATCGACACAACAATATTCGTCTAGATATTTGCGGTTAGGTAGTGGAATACAAACCGAGCTAACTAGCAAGAACGTCCTTAGCTCACTCCCGGGAGAATTCCATTCTTATCGCTATTTGATGAGATGAGCGCCTTCATATCCCACATCACTATTAACGATACGGTTAAGTTTTCTGATGTAGTCACAATCGATGGCCTCCCAGATCTTAGCCCACTTTTGATGCTGTCTGAACCAAGGTTGAATAATAATTATTCAGCAAGCCAGGGTTTACCAGTGCCATATGGAAGGGCTATCCTCGCATAAGGTCTGCATTGTATCAGTATAGTTTTTCACGTAAACTGCCCGATACTTTATTTTCTCTAGTTTCCAGTAATCTGCCAGTTTTTCCAATTCATCAACCTGCTAAAATAAAATAAGCACACAAATACTAGCAGATCACATTTTTGGTTTGCTTATCTCACAGTTAGGGTCTATCTGTATGAGGCTCAGTATTTTACATTCACTCATTGCATGCTATTGATACGAACTGCGTTAGGAAATAGAGAGGTAGTTAGTGGCATGGCCTTCAATGTACATCTCTTGAAAACGTTGATAGAAACGAGTCGTGTTGCAAGAGGACAATGGGTCTAAAAATATTAGACTTTAAATCAATGGCAGCGGTGGAAAGCAGTAATCCAAAGCAAAATTCACTGTAGTAACCCGACACCATTACTGTGCTTCCATCATAGAAGTTATGATAAGGGAAGAGCATGCTTTTAACGACGAGCAATTAAATGTGCCACTAATGCACGGCGGCGGCTCGATTATCAAAGCGAAACGGCCTGAGACATTCTAACGCGAGTGTCTAGCGAGTAAATCTGTTTGAGAGTATGAGCATTACAGCGGTGAATCACGACGACGCCGATAGCGTTCTGGCAGATGTTCCAATTTCATTCCTAGGGCGGCTAATATGACGCAGCTTCTATGTGCAGCCACGAAACTCATCTAGAAAGTACAGAAGTTATATTTTGCCTTGGTATACGACCTATCAAACCTAATATAAGCCAATAAATCCAGGCTGACTATAGTCTGACCATTTTATCAAGGCAGTTCGGCCGTGGTCAAATTCCTCTATAGCGTTGCCCATTCTAAGGGTATTCCTGAGATTTTGTTCGGCCCATATCTTAGCCCCGCCTACTAACTGTATATAGAGAAATCTCAGAAATGCCGACAGAATTTACACCGCAATTGAGGAATTTGACCACGACCGAACTGCCTTGTTAAAATGGTCAGACAATAGCTGAGTTTACTTAGCATAGCCGAACCCAACCCAACCTATCGAATCTAATTTAACTTAGCCGATACTAATTTAGCATATCCGAGCCTAGTTTAATTTAACATCACTGAAGACAGTTCATTTTCCTAACCGAATTTAACATAATTCACCATAATCGGAACAGTGTAATTTAACCTAAGACGAATTTTACCAATCGAGTCTAACTAAAATTAGTCTTTCCGAGCCCACTTCAAGTTAAACCATCTGAACCTAATTTCCACCTAGCAAATCTGCGTTAACCTAACGCATTAATTTAATTTTACATTACTGAATCTACTCTAACCTAATCTAACGTAACTGAACCTTAATTAACCCTATCGAAATCAATCTGATTTAGTTTTACCGAAGCAGCACCAGTGGGAACAGATGCACGTAATATGTAAATGATTTCAAACTGGTTGGTCACGACAGAAGTCCAGCAACTTGATAGAAACCTTTTCAGAGTGGTAATGTGTGAAATAATTTTTCCGGAAATGATATTTTTTTTAACTTTCCAAGTGACGATGTGAAAACAACGGTTTTATTCTGGAACTGACCAGCAAGTAGTTTAATTTTTCATAAAAACTGTCAACACAGTAGATATACAACACAGTAGATATACAACACAGTAGATATACAACACAGTAGACATACAACACAGCGCAGTCATTTCGTCCTACCTAGAATACAGTCACGATGTCCACACAAACCAGCACAGCAGAACGCTCTAGTTCACGACAAATACGTTCCTAACAAGCTTCTTGCATGACATCACTTCGTGAATTACGAATAAAAAACTAGTCTTTTCACCAGGGCAAAAAAATGGTCACACAGTGAGTTTAAGAATAATAAACGTACGGCTGAACTACGTAAATTATGCAGTTCGCATTTCAGCCGTAAGTAAACGTCTCTTAAGACTTGTCTACACGTTAGTCTTTTCAACGCGTCCACTAGACCAAATGCTCTACAGCGTTGTTGTCAACGCAACTTTACGTACGCCACACAAAGTTATTAAAATATAAGCCTTTTTTTCTCCAAGTTACGAATATCTCTCAAGAATTGTAGAGCTATACAACTCAGAAAACAGTGCACTTTTCTGCTGTTTCTACGGCACAGTAACATTCGGATATGCGAATGAAGAACGAACATGCTGAAAAGACGAACGTGTAGATCGGCCATGCTGCATCAGATATCAAACTGCATCTACCACCTATACAGTGAGAAAACTTTTGATGCACGTAGGTGTTTCACAGAGAAGCATCAAGATGCACGCAAGTGTTTTATGGCGTAGTTTGGTGCGTCATCGCAGCAGACACCAAATGCTTAGTGCGTTAGTGCGGCCACACTTAGAATTTACTGTTCAATTCTGGTCGCCACCTCTGTGTAAAGATATCGATAACATGGAAAGAGTCCAACGCAGAGCAACGAAACTGATACCTCAGCTAAGAAACAAGCCATTTGAATGTCGCCTAACAGAACTGGGTCTGATCTCTCTCGAGCAAAGACGACTCAGGGAGCAAGTAATAGAAACATTCAAGTATTTGAATGGCTTCAATGACGGACCTACAGCGGAACTCTTTGAAAGAGACTTAATGATCGCTTGCGAAACAACGGTCAAAAACTCAAGCATAAAGCGTGAAGAACAATCTAAGTCAGCAGTTTTTTCCGTATCTCATAGTCAGCATTTGGAATAGACTCCCATCCGACGTTATCAGTGCGGAAACAGTTAACGCGTTTAAAAATAGTCTTGACATACATTGGGAGAGACATCCCATACAGCTAAGAACTCCTCTGCCAGGAGTCGCACTTTTAACGGCCAAAGCTTCCGAGGCTACGTTATACGTTAATCCATCTTCTCTCTCCCGCTCCAACTACACAGTTTGACATCTTGAAGCTCCGCATATCAGCGGCTATTGATCGCGTTTGCGTGAAGTCTTGATCTTCTCTGTGGTTGAGATACTTCTCTCTCCTCTTTTTTTTTTCTTCTCTTTTTCCCAGTCAGTTATATATACTAACATAATGGCAGTAGCTCATAGAGGGCCGGGGCGTGGGTTCCGGTGTTTCTTTGGGAATGGGCCTTTTGGTCCGTCTATTGCTGCCTATCTAATCTAATCTAATAACATTTCAGTCAGAAAACATATTTCTGCAAAAACAAGGTAAACAAAAGCTTGGTAGTTTTGTTACACGTGCGAAGAGAGACGCGGTTACATACTGACACGCAGACCGCCATTGTTTTTCAATGTTTCGTTTCTTCACGTGCATCAACTTTACCTGTTTTGAATGCATCTTGGTGCATCATCGGCTTTGTCACAAAACCGAAACACATAAGTGCATCAATTCGTACCAAGTGAATCATAATACCCTACAGTACATGCATCAGCATGATGTACTTCAGCTTTATGATGCACTTGCGTGTTTCGGTTTTGGGACAAAAATGCATGTAATTTTGATTCATCTAAAAGCATCAAAATTTTTCTCAGTGTACAGATGATTTGGATTAACGTCGTTCTATTATTTTCAGATAATTTCCAATACGTTTGAACCGATTTCCATTAGCATGACATTCTCGAGTTTGTGCATTCCATAGTGAACTCAAAATTGTTATCCTAGTCTGCACTTACAACTTCAAAATATTTGTTATAACACATATTGCGCTAGGTATTAGACTACATTTTGATATATCATTTGCAATAGTTATATCAAAAAGCTACATACAATTTTGGAGTACAAAATTTACAATTTTAAAGTAAATGTGAAGTATGGGAGGTATTCACATATCGTCGTCTCCAAAATACATCCTTGAATTAGCCACCCGCATTGGAGACTCTTAAATTAGCTAAGGCATTTTCCTGCATACAGGTAGTCTTTCCTGTTCCTAATATATATTTGATGTTTGCAGCCATTTGGTAATCAAAGACTCAACTCTGAAACGGGTAAACAAAGTCGTCTTATTATGACTAGCCTGCGAATGGTTAAGAAAAATTCGTAAGAGTATGTGACCATTTTGATGTGATTCTGATAGTGATCCGGTGTGATGGCTCCATGAACGAGACCGCAAGATGATTTTACTTCAGAAGAGATCCAGCGTAATCAAAGTGTGATCTAAGTTATTATTAAAAGTAGAAATTTTAAATTAGAAATACAAATTCGTGATATTTGCTTATGTTTAAGTATCAAATGGCCAAAATAATTATGGTGACTTTTTTACCTCCGCCAAGGAGGTTATGCTTTCGTCGGATTTGTCTGTCTTTGAATCTGCCTGTTTGTCTGTCACCAAGATAACTCAAAAAGTTAAGAACCGATTTGGATGAAATTTACAGGGATTGTTAGGTATGTTAAGAGAAACGAATGATTAACTTTTGGTGAAAATCCGTTCATCCGTTTGTTTGTTTGTCACCCTCATTTTTCTCAATGCTATGATTCAAAAAAGTTATGGACGAATTTTTACGAAATTCACACGAGTTGTTAGTTACGTTATGAAGAGTAAATGATCAAATTTTTTAACGATCCGTTTGTTTGTTCGCTCGTTTGTTACAGTTTTTGATTTTATGCTTGTTAGCAGCATAACTTAAAACGTTATGAACGGATCTTCAAATAAATTACTGAAGCTATTGACACTATTCAAGGGCATAAATGATTAGAATTTGGAGTTGATACAAAGAAAATCATAGTCTCATAACAAATTTTAATTTTTCGTAACCGTTACCATACTTGGCGGAGATATGCGCTCTCAGAGTACTCAGTATAGCTATATTTTCATTTGTTTTGCTCGCATCAACCCTGTTCAGCATTCGATCAGCAGCCAATAAGGATTATTCGCTTAAGCATTGATTTCCCAATGATTCAAATGTATAAAAAGCCCACGTCTCACTCTTTTCGCCATAATAGACATCCATTTTTTGAATGCAAACATGGCGTCTATGGTTTGCTTACAAAATCAATCACAACTCTTTTACTTTTCAGTAATCATCGCTGTCATGACACCAGTCTTTCTGATATCGAAAGTGGCCACAAAAAGACGCCTTATATTTAAAACTTGGGTTTTTGCAATGAACCGCTCGGGCTGAATCATCCTTTCGTAACCCAGCCGCTTCGAGGACCAATATGAAACTAGCAAGTTTTATTTGAAAATGAAAGTTGTTGTACCCATCAAAGTATAATGGCGCCACCTGGTATCGAAAGCGTCACGAAAAATTGTTTATATTAATCGCGTACGTAAAACAATTATTCGACTTATTTCTGAAATCAGAAAAGTTTTCTCAATTATTTATTTTAACCACATTCATCGCATATAAAACTACATTCAGAAAACGAGACTCGGCTTTTTCCTGAGTTAACGAACGTCGCTGGACAATTTCGGATTTCCAGGGTCTAATTTCGTAAGTTTCACATAGGGCTGATCCGCAATGTTCAAATCCTTAAGTTCCCAACCAAAAATCGGAGTCGCCGCAGAAGCTAAAACCCTAATCCAGCTCCTGATCGGCACCGCGGCGGTGCCAAATTTTGCTAGATCAAACACAGCGCTTCAGAGCAATACCTTGCAACAGAAGACTGAGATTTAAATTATGGAAAAAACTAAAACTTTGACGCGATCAAAAAAATAAAAGTGCCCATCAGGAAACGAGTGAATGTTATACTTACAACATAAGAGAAAGTAAAGGACAGAATTATTATTTAAATGCGGGGGTAAAAACATGAGCTTTCATCTGACAATATTTCTGAGTTTTAACTACAGTCAAACCTACCGAGAACGTGCAGCCCGGACACAGACTTGTCTGGAAATGGAGCACTGGTAACCAACTCCGTCACCATCTGCTATAATCTCCAAGTCTCAACAAGAGTTCAACTCACCGACAACGTGCAGCTGGACCCAAGCTTGTCTGGAGTTGGAGTGCTCGTAGTCGACCCTGCAGCGGTAGAGTCCAGCATCTTCAGGTCTGGCGGAGCCCAGCAGCAGCGCTGGAGGCGTCCAGTCCGCGTGGTACCACACGCGATTGCCCAGCACCACCGTGTCCAC
>LQNS02277220.1:514251-527393 GCA_001587735.2 Parhyale hawaiensis | reverse complement strand
GTCTGGAGTTGGAGTGCTCGTAGTCGACCCTGCAGCGGTAGAGTCCAGCATCTTCAGGTCTGGCGGAGCCCAGCAGCAGCGCTGGAGGCGTCCAGTCCGCGTGGTACCACACGCGATTGCCCAGCACCACCGTGTCCACCCAGTGCGTCTTGTTCACAGGCCGCTCGTCGTAACTGTGGGGGCAGAGACGAAAATATCTCTCATCAATAATTGGATGGTTCCATTAAGATTAAGTATTCTCACTGTGTTTACAACTGCTAATGAACTATAGCAGTCATGAGCACTGGTTCCTCTAATTTGGATTGAGTTTCAAACGTTAATCCCAGCCACATTACCTTCGAGACGGCTTTCAACTTAACCCCGCAGGTAATTGGGCAATGGTGCAGGAGTAAGGTTGAGGTTGTCTCAAGACCAAACATTTTGTCATTTAACGAGTGACACTCATTACAATCTAGCAAAACCAATAATCATGACTGATATTCCAGCAAGTTGAAGCTTATCTCGGTGGAACTTTTGCAAGCGATTACTTTGTGAGTTGCACATTGGTAAAAATTTCCTAATGTCACTTATCATCCTTGAAAACTGGAGGAAATCTGAGAAATCCCAAGACAAATTCCTTTCATAAATTAATTTTACCGAGGAGGCTTCACCGGTCGGCAGTGGAAAGTGTATAAAATTTAGGAAACTTTCGTGGTATTTTTTGTGAAATTACCGTGGATGCTAGGTCGGCCCTGAAAACTGTGAGAAGAACTGTACAATTCCCTTTTTTAATCGGTGGAATATTCAGACATGATTCAACGATCGCTTGAAGCTCTAGAAAGATCCAAACTACCATTTCAACTTAACTAGTTATGAGATACTAGAAGAGGTTTCGTAGATAGTGTTGGAAAAGACAAAAACGAAAGGATGACAAAAGGCGAGTTGATTAATGCTAAATCAGCGCTTTGGCTTCAGGGCCTGTACGTTGAAACGATCAGAAACGCTCTAACTCATCCTATAAGAATAGCTACATGAAGGGCCTCAGTATTACTGAAAGATCTAAAATTACATCGGCATTAATGCGTCTAATTCTTAAAATAAAAGCAAGGCGAAAATCGCTAATCGCAAAGTACTTTTATTAAGATACATGACATTATTATTTGATAAAATTGAACGTTTCAGATATTTCGGATAAAATTGAACGTTTCCATCTTCAACAAATTCTGTGAGACAATAAACGAAAAATTTACACTACAGTTAATCAAATTTATAAAAACTAATACTAAAAAGAGATGAAATTCCATGAGCATTTGAAACTATAGTAAGAATAAAGAAAAAAATCCAGAGAGATGGACAAACACAGAAAAAAAAAAAGTGCGGGATGAAAAAGAAAACATGATGTGGGAACTAATAGTTAGCAATGAAAAGGGGGATTGCAATTTGGGTATCATTTAGAGCAGGTTTGAGTTTAAAAATATACAGAGACTCGAGAATACGTAAATCAGATCTAAAAGAGCCAATATTTTAAAATCATTGATTGTGACAGGGACGCTACAATTTTCTGCAGGAGACCTAGCTGAAGAGAGCGGAGGGGAACTGAGTGGAAATTTTCTCTGCAATATTTCTAGGAATGATTTGTCACTTCTTAAAACTCTGGCTTTCAATAAGGATATTATTGTGTCTAAGCCGGATAAAGGTAGGGGTGTTGTACGCGTTGATAAAGTTAGGTACATCGAAAGCATGAGTAATATACTATCAAGTTATTCTAAATTTCAAATAATTACAGATCTAATACATAAATTTTCCATGCGCATTGAGGATAAAATAAACAATTATTTGTTGCGATTAAAAAATGAAGGTAATTTGTCTACCGATGATTATAGCAAGCTCCGAGCCAAGTGGCACAGGACCGGGCACGTTGTATGGTCTACCAAAAGTTCATAAATCTAACTTTGCCACCAAATTTCAATTTAGGCCCATTTTTGCTGCTTTTAACACTCCTAGCTTCAATCTTCCTAAGTTTTTCTTCTCACTTTTAAAGCCGTTTACCAGTAACTGTTTTACTGTAGAAAACTCTAAGTCATTAGTAAAGTGTTTATCCGATTTTAATAGCGTTGACGAGCTGTTCACGGCATCGTTTGATGTTGAAAATCTTTTTACTAATGTACCATTAAAGGAAACTATTGATATCTGCTTATCAAAACTATTCGACGATCGTTCTTCATTCATGGGGTTTTCACGTAAAATTATGAAACAATTGTTGGAATTAGCAGTATGCAAATCGTTTTTCATTTTTAACGGTAAATACTATAAACAGGTTGACGGATTAGGTATGTGTTTGCCTTTAGCCCCAACTTTTGCCAATATCTTTACGTGTCACCATGAGCAGCACTGGCTAAGAGACTGCCCAGCTAATTTTAAACCGGTGTTTTACAAAAGGTATGTTGATGACACGTTTGCATTGTTCAAACATAAATCTCACACTGACCTCTTTCTACAATACTTAAATTCCCGCCACAGTAATATTAGGCTTTCTTAGGAAGATGAAGTAGATAACCGTTTACCTTTTTTAGATGCTTGTGTTCAAAAAGTTGACAACAAGTTTCAGTGCTCTGTGTATCGAAAACCTTCGTTTTCACGGTTAGGCACTAGTTATTTTAGTTTCTGTGCCAGCAATTTCAAACTCAACGGCATTCGGACCCTTATCAATAGAGTGTATCAAATATGCACTAATTTTCAGTACTTGCACCAAGAATTCAATGATTTGAGACGGTTCATTGCTAAGAATGGCTTTCTATATTTCGCTGTTGATAATGAAATCAATAAATTTCTATCAAAGATTTATGATCCCTCAGCAGCAGTTCTGTCTTGCAGTTTACAAAAGTTTTATGTCAAACTACCGTTCTTTGGTCACCAGTCCATTAAGTTAAATGAAGACATTCAATCTCTTATCGGTCAATTTTTCCCGCAACTCAAAGTTCGTACAATTTTGGTAAACAATTTTACAATTAGGTCTTTTTTTCTTTTCAAAGATAGACTTCCTCTGCTATGTGTCCTTCTCTGGTGTATCAATTTAGTTGTTCACGTTGTGAATTGCGGTACATAAGTTCTACCTGTTGTATACCCTCATGACCAGAGTTTCTGAGCACGCTGGACGAAGTTGTACGACCGGTCTTCCACTCAGTTCCCCTCCGCTCTCTTCAGTTAGGTCTCATGCAGAAAATTGTATAGTCTCTGTCACAATCAATGACTTTACAATATTGGCAAATACCTCTTTTAGATCAGATCTACGTATTCTCGAGTCTCTGTATATTTTTAAACTCAAACTTGCTCTAAATGATACCCAAAGTGCATTCCCCTCTCTCATTGCAAACTATTAGTTCTCCACATCATGTTTTGTTTTTCACCCTGAACTTTTTTTCGTTTTCTCTATTTGTCCATGGCTCTGTATTTTTTTCTATATTCTTACTGTAGTTTCAAATGCTCATAGAAATGCATTCCTTTTTAGGATTAGTTTTTATAAGTTTTATTAGCTGTAGTGTAAATTTTTCGTTTATTGTCTCACAAAATTTGCGGAAGATGGACTGTTTGTCCAAAACGTTCAATTTTATCAAATTATAATCTCATGTATCTTAATAAAAGGATTAGCGATTTTCGCCTTGCTCTTTGTTGTAAGAATTACTGAAAGAAATTCGCAAATCCCAATTTAAGAATTTTGTATAAGCACCAACCCAATATCATTTCCCGGGACACATAATTAGATTCTGGAAATGAACAGCGACTGGAAGCACTCAGTTGGTATACTACAGACACCGCAACTCACGTAGCGGTACCTCCCGAGGTCATCATAAAAAGTACAGCGTGGTTATCAGTGAGATAAATCGCTTTAAATTCGGTAAAGGACTCTACTTGGCCTCTCACAAAATTGCTGAAACTTTAAAAGTGCTAGCACCAATCAGCTACAAAAATGATATTATAGTAAACCGGCATCATAAAAAAAAACATCACGTCATAGCAGCTCCATTAACTGAACTGAGGCGTCATTGCGATATTAATACTGACGTCTCACTCAGTTGATCAGAAAATAATATCTAAGGCAAAATAAATTCGAAAATTTACATTTGAACGTTATAAATATATATATGCATGACGTGATGCAAGGTAAACTCGAAAGCGGTTTTTCTACAATGGCACGCAAATCCGTTTATAAAAAAAATCTGGGATTGAATATACACAAATTTCACAACACAAAGACGGTCCAAACTCCAATTCAGCAAGTATACCAACAGGAGTCCACAAAATCCCGCAAAACTAAAAGCCTGGACGGTTGCAGCAAAACACACCGCGGCGAGCTCCACTCCGCCACAGTTGTTGAGGGACATCGCTGTGGTGTGTGACCCATCGAGCGAGATCAGAAGGAGATCAGCGCAAGGGATTTCCAGATCATCGAGATACTTTGACCACTGCTGGATAGCGGCACCGTCGCTCTCGTGTCAGAGCCTCCGAGGCTGTGCTGATGTCACGTAAGACGTACCATAACAGGCTGTGTTGAAGGAACGTAAGACGTACCCTAATGGAGGGGACACACTAGGCGTTCGTACGACCAACGCGCAACTCACTCAGAAATATTTGTTGTGTATCGGAACGACTGTAGGTGACACACTAGCTAAAGGAAGTTGCTCGGCTGCCATACAAAGCCCCGCCCAGGCTACCGCGCACATGTTCCGCAGAATTTCGTTGCGCACGCTCGTTGATCCGAGAAGCTGCAGTTTTTGTCACTAGTAATAACTTATTTTACTTCTAATATCGATACAACTTGGAATAAATATTGACAGTAAATGCAGATACCAGTAATAGCGTGCTACAACAATGCGGCAAATGAGCTTAGGTTAACATTTTCATGCTCTTCTTGACCACGCGGTTGTGCTTTCGAGGGCGCGGCAATATACCTATTCAATCAAATTAAACGACTGGCTTGGAAAGCAACTGCAAAAATAATTGACAAGTTAAGGAAATTCGATAGTTTTCTGTTCCCCAGAGGTAGTGCAAAGGGTTCGAACATTTATTACCTCCGCCAAAGAGGTTATGTTTTCGTTGTGTTTGACTGTCTGTCTCTTTGTCTGTCTGTCACCAGAATAACTCAAAAAGTTATGAACCGATTTCGACGAAATTTCCAGGGATTGTTAGGTATGTTAGGAGGAACAGATGATTGACTTTTGGTAAAGATATGTCCATCCGTTTGTTTGTTTGTTTGTCTGCATACTTTTTCTCGATGCCATAGCTCAAAAAGTTGTAAATGGATTTTGATGAAATTAACATGAGTTGTTAGGTATATAACAAAGAGTATATGACCAAATTTTTGTAATGATCCGTTGGTTCGTTCGTTCGTTTGTCACTGTTTTTAATTTTATGCTTGTTAGCACAATAACTCAAAAAATAATTATTGGATCTTTATGAAATTTATAAGGGTTGTTAGTAATGTTGAAAGACATAAATGATCAAATTTTGGCGCAGATCGGTTTGTTCGTTTGTATGTTTGACCTATGTTTGTCATAGCGTTTTTTAACACTATAACTCAAAAAGTCATGAACGGATCTTCAAGAAAATTGAACAAGCTGTTATTAATATAAAAAGGCACAAATGATTAGATTTTGGAGTTAATACAGAGAAAATTATGGTTTCAGAACCAATTTGAATTTTTTGCTACCGTTGCCCCACTTGGCGGAGGTATGCGCTCTCAGAGTGCTCTAGTTTTATCTACGAACATAAACATAACTGTGCCCACAAGACAAAACTGCGATAAACTGTTTACTGCCAACTGAGTTTTCTCCTCAAGTGTCACTTCTGTGGTGAAGTTCATATTTCTCGTCAAATTTGCAGTGGAATAGAAATCAGAGAGGCTTAAAAGCTTTTAAAATCTCTATAAAGAAACAAGAAAGCCTCACGGAACGCCTAATTTAGTCGTGTTGCGAATGACCTGCTTCGTTTGCAGCCTAAATCGCGCGGCAATATCTAACAAAATGGACGCTGTCGAAAACTTACAGAGTTGCGATTTGACGGCAGAAATTCGCAGCGATCAGCGAAAACGCCACAGTGTAATCTGATTTTTTATTTCATCTCAGTTCGTATGATAATTAATTAAAAAACACTGTACAAATAACAAAAAAAGCGGTTTTAAAAAGCACTCAGGACCACACTGTAAATACAAATTCTATTTACGCGGCTGCACGACCAACTGGTTGCCCATAGAAAACCTCCAGCAACCTTTCACCACGTAGGCGCAACTTGTCTGTTCCTAGCAGCAATTTTGCTGCTCGAAGACGTACGAGCTGCGCGTCCTGACAGCAAGTTGCAAGGATGAATGCCTAGTGTGGCCCCTGCATAACAGATTGTGCTGCAAGAAAGTAAGATTATAACTAGAACTCCTCGTGGCGTAAGACCATCACTCGCGGTGGGGGTAAATTCAACGAATCATATTTGATTGCCAGCTAGGCCTAGTTTCTTGTCATGGGTCACATCTAGGTCAAGCCACCAAACTCCCTACGAAAAATTTTGAACATTGCTCAACTCCTTTAACCACTTTTTGAGTAGACAGACAAATATGTATATATATATGCTTAAATCTTCAACGAAAACATCATCACCTCTTTCACTTCGTTCGCGGGTGATAATAATAATGTGGGCTACGAGGTTCTACCGAAGGAATGCAAGACGTATCATACTCCGAGGCCGAGTTGTGGAACACACGACGTGTCTCACTGCGAGTGTGCGCTGAAGGAACGCACAACTGAGTTATTTTGGACACATCCGTCGGTAATATTGATGACATGCTATATACTTAATAAATCACAGAACGCTAAAAATAGTAATTAACGGAACGAAACACTAATCAGTGCTGAGGTCAATTAGTGATGTATTTTATAATCACTAATAAGAACTAACTTATTTTAGGAGACCTGAAAATGCAATACCTTTTCAGTTCAAACATTTTAGGTCGTAGAGAGAGAAAAAAAAAGTTGTGCTGTACCGTCTGTGATGAAATTTGAGATCACTTCAAAGTCAAATGCGTCAAGGACGAAGCTGCGCAAAAGGGAAAAGACATGAGCTATGTACATTTTTCCAAATGAAATATGAAAGTGTTCATGTCGACGCCATTTTTAATATAACGGTGATGTGGGAGTGAAGAGTAGCGACAAGCAAGCACTTGTAATCGGATGTAAGAGGGAGACAATGCTACATTTGTAAATAAGTTTGAGGATGGGTGAGCTTCATTCGATAAGATAGCACTAAGCACACCAACAGGTCTTTTTTATCAGAGAGGAGCAGAAACTCCAGTTCCGAGTTATAGTTGCTCATCATCGCTGGTGTGAAACAGAGAGAAACTAGAGAATCACTCCGACAGCGCATACCTCCGCCAAGCAATGCAAAGTTAACGAAACATTCAAACTGCTCCTGAAACCAGGATTTCTTCTCGATATCACCAGAACTTTGTCATTTTCTTCCTCTAAACATTCTAACAGCTCGTGTGATTTTTTTTTTTTTTTGAAAATCCTATACAACTTTTAGAGTTACGCTCTATAAAACTATAAGACAAACATATAGTCAAACGGATAACAGATCACCAAATTTGTTGATTTACGCATTTTCACATTGTTAAAAATTCCTGCAAATTTCAGGAAGATTCGTAGATAACTTTTTGAGTTACGTTGCCAAGTAAAAAAGGGATACAAACAAACAGAAGATTGAACGGATCTTTTCCGCTCAACATACCTAACAATCCCAGAAAGTTTCATAAATATCCGTTCATAACTTTCAGGGTTATGTTGGTGACAGACGCCGACAAAAACATCAACCTCTTTGGAGAAGGTAATAAAACTAAAATTGAACTAAAAGATTGCTGATACGTAGTCCCTACTTCTACCTATTTATTATTATTATTTATTTTCTGCGCCAAAGCGTGGCCTTTTCCATTCCTTGCGATTTCGGCTCGTCAAGACGTATTTTGGAAGATTTGTATGTGGCCATAGCCCTTGGACGACACGATTGAATTCAGGCCCAAAATTTTCAAATTTCGATCTATGACACCCCTTTGAGCTACAGAAACCTTTCTACAGGCTGGTCTACACTACAGTCGTCTGCTCCTCATAAGCAGTGAAAATATGCGAATGTTTGGTTGCTTCCTTTTCAACATTAAGACGATGCACAGCACTCTAATTTCTAATAAACGGCAAATTTGAACAGAAAACTGAAATTGCTATTGTGTCAATTGCTAAGTCAGTCGACACCACAGCTGACATTTCAAAATGGTTATTAGATTTAGTGTTCTGTTTGCAAGGACGTAACAAAAATTTGGAGCACTTTGTACTGTGTACGGGGAACAAAAAACATTAATATTAACCCCCCCCCCCCCATAACGACAGAAAAACCGTAATGGAAACTTACGGTCACGCGGCTACGCAACCCAGCTAAAACATGATATTCTTGAAACACCTTGATCGGCGTTAAGCCCCTGAATCCGGCAGTAAATTTGTCTATGGTGGGACGGAGCTGCTGCTACTAGGCCGATCCCATCTTTTCTATTATGCGATGATCCCGTGGATATGGTTTCGAGAGTACATCAAATTTGAAGTAACACATGGGGTAGTGGATGGCATGTTACTCTCATCTTACTCAAGTGTGCGACATCTCTACGGGGACTTTCTTCTATAAAGCAGCGGTTCCCAAACTTTGCTGTGCCTAGCACCCTTGCGAGAACTTCTTACATGTTCTCGTTTCCCCTACAAAATTAAGTACGCATGAAATTGATGCTAACTTTTGTGCCACAAATTTGAGTAAATTTGTGAATAACTTAGAAACAAAACAGTATTTCACACCCCTGAAAAGGTCCTCTCGGAACCCCTGTTCTGTAGCAATACGATAGGAGAAAACCCTCGTAGAGAAACAGTACTGCTTTCAGTAGTTTGCCAGGCTGTAATTGAGTTCAAGAACACCAATGTGGTAAAGAAAAGTGCAAATCCAAGAATACAGTAGTGTCCCTGCCCGCATAGTGAATGTGGTCTGAGATAAGATACAAACTAGATAAGAAGTACGTATATTCTAGCTTTAAATGTAACCAAGTCCATTACTTGCATCAATTTTAATAGAAATATTATCGGTAATATATTCACCGCCGCCAAGGAGGATATGTTTTCGACGAGTTTGTCTACTTGTCTGTCTCTTTTGTCTGTCACCCAGATAACTCAAAATGTTGTGGACGGATTTTTGCGAAATTTACAGTGATTGCTAGGCATATTGAGGGTAACAGAGTAACAGATGATTAACATTCGATGAAGATCCGTTCGACCGTTTGTTAGTCGCCTGCCAAACACTTTAGCGGCGGAAGGAGAGCCCAGTGTTTACCACAACGACTTGGAGATTATTTCTTCTGCAGCCGACCAAGTTTTCTCGATTCTTTCACTTGGGCTGCAAGTATAATAATAACTTAACAGTTATGGACTCATTTTTATGAAATTTACATGAGTTATTAGATCTATAACAAAGACAAAACAACCAAATTTTTGTGATGATCTGTTTGTTCGTCCGTATGGTTGTCTCTGTGTTTGATTTATTATTTGTTAACAAAATAATTCGAGAATTTACGCACAAACCTTCATAAAATTTACAGATATGTTAAAAATGTCAAAAGACATATAATCATATTTTGGTGATGATAGGTTGGTCTGTTTGTGTGTTTGAGTAATGTTTGTCAGACTATCAGCAACATAACTCAAAAAGTTATGTACGGCTCTTAAAAAAATAATAATAATTACAGTAGCTGTTATTTATTACTGTCAAAAGGCACAAATTATCAGATTTTGGTGCGGATAGAGAGGAAATCATATCTTCAGAACCAATTGGAAGTTTTTATTAACGTTAACTAGCTTGGCGGAGGTGTGCGCTCTCAGAGTGCTCTAGTTAGTAATATCATTATTTTAAGATCTCAGCCTGTAATACGGTGAAAAAATCGTCAACGTTCAGCAAGCCGCCTGCCTCGGATGCGTCGCAGTTGTTCAATGAACATTAACTATGACCACTACAAAGACGTTGGACAGTTCTTTACAATTATTATTAAACTGCATACTACAAAAAAATTGTATCCTTATTGGGACATTTACGGGTTCAAGAAGTAAATTACGTTAACTAGTAAAAAATATTCGGGGAGTAGAGGTTAGAACGTCTTTCCTGAAAAAAATTGCTGCAGAGCATAATGTTCATAGCGTAACATACGCTGTATATGTTGCTATAGATTGCGGATGACATTTTACCTGGAACTTCAACCGAAGTACACCCTCAGTAAAGATTGCTGTGGGTTATTCTTATGAATGACGATATTGCAAGGCGTATCAGTTACATCATATAAGTTTCAATGATTTGTGGATGACACTTCAAGTCTCGGTCGTCATTCCAACTCAAAGACAACCTCAAAATAGACTGCCATTTTCGCTCTTTCAAAAGACAGCAACTCGCGACCCATCAGTAACGTGGCGGTGTAGGAGGAGGTATGAGCAAATTGTTCCCATTCCAGCGAATGACCAACAGCCCGAATTTTAAGGAACATCTCAGTTTCGCAGAAGGAAAGAAACTGGGGCTTTTCAAACTCGGATTCGAGAAAGTCTCTTGCTTTCCGGGCTGGATCCCTGCCAAACAATTTAGCGGCGGAAGGAGAGCCCAGTGTTTACCACAACGACTCGGAGATTATTTCTTCTGCAGCCGTCCAAGTTTTCTCGAATCTTTCTCTTGGGCTGCAAGTATCCTGGGACATATCAGGGTATAGTAAAGACCAGGCAAGGTGACTCCTAAAATACACGGCGCAAGCCTCGGATTCCAAAGTTGGCCTCTGCAGCTGCCTCGGCTGCAATGGAGAAGGTGAGCGGGACCCAGCCGGATGTCGCAGGCCGGCGATTTAGAGCACCGAAGTCGACTGCGAGGCAAATACCTTCATTTGCAGGGCAGGCCAGGGCATTTCCAAGGGACCTATGAGCTGAAGCCTATTGAGAAATGCTGACGTGCAGCCGGAGTATATCATGGGACCTAACAGCAAAGGTCTGTTGTGAAGTGTCGAGCTGTAACGAACCGTCATACTATGGACCGTTGAGATATACTGAGATGTTGCGGACCTATGAATTAGGGCCTACAAAGAAATACAAAAATGTTGCTGATAAATGTATGAGCGTAGTTCTAGTGAAAAATGTCAATATACTGCGGAACTACGCATTAACTTAGCTGTATTGAAACTGCAGAGCTATTAAGTACTTATGAGCTTATGTATAGCGAGAAAAATCGCGACTTTATAGTAGTATTTATTCCACTTGACGCTAGTAATTCTTCTACTACTCATAGTAGCATTTCAATTGAACTTATTAGATAAGGTACTTCGAGAAATGTCAAGGCCTTATGAACATTATGACCTGAAGTGTCGTGGGAAATACAGAGAAGTTATTACGACCCTAGAGTTTAAGTTGATTGAAACACGTCAAGATGCTGTACAGGCATTTCTGCCGCACCCCAAATGCCCAGGCCTATTGGGAAATGCCGAGATGGTACCAGACACGCACCTGTACACTGGCGTGTCCATATGGCTGCTGTACCACAACGTGATGGTTGCGCTGTCACCAGGAGGCGTGCGAACTCGGCATGGTAGGGAAGCATCGTAGCTGGCCACCACTCTCACCTCCTCCACCTCTGCACAAGACCAAAAATATGCCTGTGAGCTACGTCAATCAATTTACAGAGATAGTTTTACGTATAATTGTTTATTAGATGAAACTGGGGTATCCAAAAAAGATAACAAAACTATTTACAGCCCTTTTTAGTGCCAGCGGAAGCATGGCTGTATTAGGAACAGTGTAGGTGTCTGTTTCTGAATGTGTTCTGTACGGGTGCTGGAGCATGTCCTAGTGGGTGCACAAGCCCAGAGGTGCTCTTTTGGCCATACGAGTGCAGAAGTTATTATTTTATATTAATCTGGTTGGACTTTATGCCAATTCTAGCATGTGCGTCTGTCGGTTTGTGTGTCCGTCTGTTAAACACTTGTCTGTTCGGGCGACGGTTCATGTCGTAGTATACCCTTGTCTTCCTCTTGAAGGGAAATTAGTTGAAGGAAAAGATTTATAAAAGTTATGTACGAGATACATCAGCACATGCAAGGAGCATACAGACTTAAAAAGCCTCTTCATATTGAGATAACACTATTACTGTAAGAATGACGTTACAATACTACACGCCACGGTAGAACCGTGAAGTAATAATTCAGTATCTGAATAGGTTACAATACGACCGCTGGAAGTGCTATCCATACTTGTTTCCAACGTACACTAGCGCTATTTCTTCAGTCGGACAATTGAGCTCCCATTCGAATACCGCCAGCTTATTAGCTCACACGATATGGCTGACATGCATGCGACCAATTGCTTCTCAACTCTTAAGGATAAGTGAAAGCGGGTGCGTTTATTCATATTTGTTAGCTCGTACAGTTAGGGCACCAAGACCTCTAGTGCCGTAAAAAAAAAACTGTAGCCGAACAGTTAGTAGACACGTATCGAGTGTTGGGATGCACGAATCAAGAGACCTGATGATGAATGTTTGCACGCACGAGTCAAGCGATGTGATAAGTGTAGGCAAGTATGAATCTAGCGACGTAACACTATTAGCGGGCACGATACAAGTCACATAATGACTGTTGCTATGCACAAATCGACACACAAATCGAGTGACGTAATGACTGGTATCACGCATGAATGACGTTCTGCAGACAAACTCGAGCAGTTCAGCCAGCAAGCGTCCGGTGCCTCACTAAATTGCTTTGGAAGCAACTGCAGTGCATTTCTGGGCCCTGACGAGCACGTAAGGCAATATTTGACGGGAAGGGTGAAGCCAGAGCCAAATGCTGCACGAGAAAAAAGTAGCATTTTTAGGGCAGGAGAAGAAGAAGCCGCGAAGTGCGCAATCAAGTCTTCGGTTCGCTAACAGCTCGGCCCGAAGAGGCATCTCTGCCGAGGGCGAACCAATCACCAGTTTGAAAACTTTGACTTTTTCCCGTGTGGTTTTCGAAAAGAGTTTCTCGCGGGTGCATCTTGATATAGCTTCTGGAAATGAAACTTCGTCTGTGTACGAGTAGAACGAAG
>LQNS02277220.1:497432-508228 GCA_001587735.2 Parhyale hawaiensis | reverse complement strand
GGAAGACTACAACGCAAGAATCCTATGAAATCCAAGACGTGATCCATAAAGAGACTCCTGTTACAAAGCGATTAAATACGATCAATTTGTTTTATCCGCGGAACAATAGAGCAATGAGAGCAGACAATGACAGGAGATGGCGGAGAGAGGGCACCAGGGCGGAGGGCTTCCAAAGGTTAGGCTACACAGAACAATGATCAATTAAGTACGGGAGTGAGGGTGGTCGGGACACGGCTGCGATTAACCAACACAGGTTAATTAAAACAATGATTGAGGCTGAGGATGGACAACAGAGCTATAATTAGGTAACCCAGTTGGTGATTTGGACGAGGTGAGCAATCACAGAAGAGGAAATGAACTGCTAGCATTAAGATTACGTTGACGAAAGCGCCAAGTAATCAAGCGCTCCGGCAATAGTAAAACAAGGGACGTAGTGTTTTCTAGGAAACTTAGGAAGATAAATGCTCCTTAGTTGGCGACGCGGTGAAGTATTCGAAATCCTGATATTCAGAAAAACAGTAACGTAAGATACGTTATACAAAAGAAACCACATAATCCAACATACAGTACGGTGAAGATTACTGAGTCATAAATGGAAATGAATATTCAGTTACCCGTTTTCCTATTTAAGAACAATTTGTTTAGCCGTGCAAAAGTTTATTACTTTTCAGCGGCTATATCGATACAGTATATGGTAAAAATTGTAAAGAGCAATAACTAATCATTTTTTCATTATAATGTATAACAGTGGAAAGAAACCTATGGAGTTACTGAAAACTACGCTGAAACTGGCAGCTTAATCCTGTCACTGGAAAAATCCCACTGAAGGAGCAGTTTAAATACAGGAAATGCACATATTTCTTGTTAATGTAAATGGTTCAAACATTGCATTTGTTTAAGAGAACCAATGATAAGTACTTTATACTAAACATACCAAGTAGGACTAGATTTCCAGCACTGGAAAGGCAGTTTTTTTGGGTTCCGATATCGGCACGTTAACTAGCGAGTTGCCTTTTTGTACTCAATTCACTGGGAATTTATTATGGTCCCTAAAACCAAATGGGTTTGGTTGCGGCATTTGGTCCCAGTAACTAAAGACATCGCTTTGCGCTAGCGATCAAGAAAGCTGAAATGCAGAGTCATCATTTTTCTCGATTTTCGAGAAGCTTTCAATTCATTCCTTTGCTCCTAAAATGTTGTGCCACGACGACTTTCAGGTTGATTCAAAACAGCTGCTCTGTTCGACATGAAAAACAAACAAGAAATACTAAAAACAACAGGATCGAAACATTCGTTCACACTAATTTCGAGGCAGAACCTTTAAAGCTCTTGACCAAAGTGTGCTCGCCGTTTACCTTTTAATCCCAAATTTATCTGGGAGTTGTTTCAGAGCACCATGGAGGGTCCAGGACACGATGTATCGATCTTCCCAGGAGCGCTAGCAACACGGCGTTGCGTTTATTATTCGTCAATTCATGCTTTTTGTATCCTATTTAACATTGGTATTAATCATTATTTTATTTTTTGTCTTAGTTATTTATTTGTTTTATTATTATTTTTTTTTTTGCGCGGTGGTTTGAAAAAGGATTACAATTATTTTCACTGAAAAGCTACGAAGAGTATATCGTGAGTACCGATACCAAACTGTCAATGCAAACAACAAATAATTTGACTAAAACTTGCTGCATGAATCCGAGATGAAATTTCTGGCTGGGGACTTAATATTTTCGTAAAGAGGCAATCCCTTCGTATACACGCGACTACAAGCAGTTCTGTAAAGTGTGCCAGCATGGAACGTCAAGGAAGCCGGATGTCTCGTTAGTAACGGATTTCAAATTTCTTCCAAGAACGGCAGCGTTTTACAACGCACAACGCAGCTTTCAACAATAAACTATTCAAACTAAGAGGCTGCATAACATATACTTAGTTACCATGCCGCATTCCAACCATGTAGGTACACAGTTTATCAAGTTTTGAGGTATTGCAAGAATATGCTGGCTTTCTAATCGAGAAGTGAAAGCCAGAAGTTCCAAAATGTAGAGCGGCACTCGCCAAGTCCAAAATTGCCGTCGCTTCGCATTTTTCATCAGAAAGCGTCGACTTCATTGGGAGCAGAAGGCCCGAGCGGGAGGGACTGGCACAGAAAGCCTGTCTTGAAGGTCTGACAAATGTTTTGCATGGAGAAAATCGGCGAGCAATTTAGCCCGCCGACCCTTGCGGTAAAAACTCGCGGAAACTTGCGGAAGATCTTTGTGTAGACTCAATTGCACAGCTGCCTCTAATATATGCGCCCATTCGCAAGATTTTCTACGCGATATCCCGTGAATTATTCTACCGAATGAATTTATAAGACCGGCGGATCTGCATGCAAATGCACAGCAAACTGCATAAAAGTTACTGATGCTCATCAAACAGCACCAAAAAACAGCTTCAAAAAGTGGGGCTATGAATGAGAAGACTTTCAGCAGTTTAGCAAGAGCATATCGTAGATTTTTAGACGAGAATGACGAGCCTCAGCTTTTGAGGAATGGAAACTCGTAAAAAGTTAGCAGGCCAGCGGACTATAGGATCCGTTACCAGGCGTCTGCCACAGCCAATGCTTGTAGAGCTCGCCAGTTCCAAAATTTTGGTTTCAACCAAATTTCAGTTTTGGAGAGTCTGGGCCGGAAGCAGCGATCTCTCATTGTCAAGATTATATTAGAGGTGAAATCAGGCTAATAATCTGCAGGAGTCAAGACTTAAGAAGAACCGTTTGTAGACGCAGATGCGCAAGGTTACCAGAGTACTGTCACTCTTCCCTATGAATTACGATAAATTTTGGAGTGGTTTCGCAAGATTGTATATTTTTTGCGCACAACACGGTACCAATTGTTCTTTCACAAATTTCGAAGTCTGACTGATCAAAGGTTCACGTATAAGTAAGCCACAGGACGTAACTGATGTTTACGAAAATATGGGGCTAGTGAGACAGGAAAAATTGTAAACAAGCAATAAGCAGCCAAGCAAATAAGCACAAGGGATGACTTACTACCAACAAAAAGCGCACGCTATGAAGATGAGACAAGGATCGAGCCCAACGGTTTGCGGTGAATTTGCTACACCTATGATGCCGAACATGTTCACATACAAGGATGCGAATTTAATTTTTTTTTCAACTTCACCCCACTCAAATCCAGTATTTTTGTTAACATATTTAGGTACAATAAGGCATTCTAAAACTTTTTTCATGAATAACGTTTTCGTCGTCGGAAATGCCTAGTTTTAGAGATATTTGACATTGAAGTTGTCATTGTTCTTCTATCAGAGAAAATAACCAGCGCTATTGTAGTCTTGCTAGCGATCCCAGAAGAACCGAACCTTACCTAACCCAAACTAACCTAGGTTAGTTCAGGTTCCTATGGGGTCACTAGCAAGTCTGTAAATAGCACCGGTTATTTTTTTAGATGGAAAGACAATGAAAACTTGGGAGTAAAATATCTCAAAAATTAAGCATTTCCGGCAAAAGACGTTATTCCTGAAAAAAGTTTTGGAATGCCTCATTGTACCTAAATATGTAAGCAAAAATCCTGGATTTGAGTGCAGTGACGTTGTAAAATAATACCCTTATTTGTGTTGGTAATTTTACGGTATACGGCAATTCGTGAAGCAGTACTAACTGAAACGCAAGAGAACATAAAATGCGATAACAGCGCATTTCTGAGAGAGAGCAATATATTGCTGCATCGTATCCGGCCGTCACAGACTGCACCTAATGAGCACTGGTCTCATCGCTTCTGATTACGGAGCAATAAAGCGAAAAACATATAAGAAGCGACAAAAATTTGATGAGAACTAGGGAGCGTATCATAGCCAATGCAGTGACGTAATGAAAATCCGAATTTCAGTTCTGGTGTATGCGTGGACGGCATCATCTCTTGTGAAGACATTTTACAGACAAAGAAAGAAGGCTGCGGATACAGGGTCAAAAACAAATAGAAACCAAGTAAAGTGATGTACTTGGTGCTGCTAAAAACGTGCACCACACGTTCAGACACACCGACAGCAACAGATAATGCACAGACGGGAAGCGTTTCATCTAAGCTCAAGAGAACGATATCAAGATATAACGATCTACATACTTGCTTTCAGTACGGCAGAATACAGCAAATACTGTATCTCAAGCATACTTCAGAAATCTATAGTTTGCTATATAAACTTGAGGCTCCAATTTTGTTCTATCTCATCCCCTTGGCGTTCAGCAGGTTTCTTTGATCTTTTCTTTCATAAGGGGGAGGGGGGGGGAGACCAATCAAGCAACTGACCAACTTAGACCAACAAACTGTGTATACAGTACCCACTGTATAATAAAACGCAGTTTGTCCGTTGGTTGGTCCTGCCTTACTTGGCTGTTGGGTCCGTCACTATGTTAGAGATTAAGATAAGAAAAAACTCAACTACTGAATAAGCTGAGCTGGCAGAGAATTAGAATCCTATGTTACTATAGCTATTAATGTTTGTGGAATATGCATTTTTTGAAGCCAGCATTGGTTAGAAAAGTAGTTAGGAACGATATAATCGAAATCCTTCTTTTCAGTGTGGTATACGAGAGGAACCATTATGGATGGCGTTTTCGTACGTGTCGTGCATAATCCATCTTACTCAAGGCAGCTGATACCCCGCGCTGAGCACAGGCCAAAACATTTTCAGTGCTTGTTGCCAACAAATTTCTATGTTGATAGTTCAATTGGTGATACCCATGATACAGCAGGAACTGAATATTTCCGACGAATGCTTTTGATTGAGCTATATTTTCTTGGCGCTGCTTGACTTTCAAGCATTTCAAAACTATTATTCGCGCTTTTCCCTGTAGGAGGGAATTTTCTAACCCAAACTCAGGACGGTAGCTGCAACTTTAGTTGATTCAATGGAGGATCAAATCTACAGGTCTGTGGAATATTTTTCAGCAAAACCCGTATCGCAAGCAAGAACAACAAAAATCTTCATAACGAAATTATTGCCGTCAATTTTGACGGCTGGGTACTCTAGTTACTGCATGGGTAGTAGATACAGTATATAGATATTAATATAGGAATTTATTAATATAACTGAATTAACAGAATTTATCAATAGTTTAAGCTTCCTTCAACATACAGCCGGTGATTTAAAGGGGAAAAGCAACACAAGCTTATTAATATATAATTCGTCTCTGGTACTTTCTGATTTCCAAGTTTTATACGTTGTTCACACTATTTCCAACTTTCTTCCTTATGTTGAGTGGGTTTTGGGAATAAACAACAAAGATATGCTTCTAGGTCTACATGCTTTCACAGCAACATCTCACCACTTTACTTTGGAGAATACCCTGAGAGAAAGGAAGCGACATACTGTATGTAAACAGAAAATAAAGTCCATGCACTGGAGTGTCTCCATACTGGATTGAACACAACAAGTCATGAATGATGAGTAAGAAGAGAAAAAAAATCGTCCGTGGATGAAAGAAAAGGGAAGGAAGCACAGCGGACACGAGAGAAAGATGTCCCGAAGGTTTAACTAAGGCTAAGCTCGGTTCCGCAGTGCGGCACCGACCTATGAAGTTCCACTAATTGAAAGGATAAAGTACCAATATGAAAGTTGCCATGTTGTTTCTAAATGGTGCAGGGAGATAGGTGCGTTATACAGCAGAAGAAAGGAGTTGAGCAGAAAGTGTAGCTAATATATGAGTGCATTCAAATTCAGAAGCGCTATATCTGTTTGAATTCTTCCAGAGAGTTCAAGGCAAACATTGTATAATAGAGGAAAGAAAACAATAAAGTATTGCTATATGATGAAGCAGCGGTAAGCTGACGTAGTACTTATTAATTCAGCCAATGAACCTAGAGCCTAGTGTTCAGATGGATACTATACTAACGCCCATTAGAGTTAGCTTTAAGTCTGCTGTCTATCAGTGAATTGGAAATAGTCTTTGCAAGGAGTACTGAAAGTTATGTCTTTAGCAGACAATGTCTAATTGATTTAGCTCACACACTCAACATTCTTCCCATAGATGCCAACTATTATTCGTCAAGATTGCACTGGACACCCATTACTCTTACCAGTCAATAATGTCCAAGAGACTCAGTTTCTAAGCATTCAAATAATGCACTCATCAGTTTATAGCAAAAATTTGTGGAGTTTCGCATCTTGAGCAACCAGTAATATCCAACAGACTCAGCTCCAGACATTCAGCGTAACAAGGTCCATCGAGTCTTTACACAAATTTTCGGAAAACCTGCGCCTCCAGAGGCCAACAACGGCGGGCGCAAGCGGCAGTCAAGAAAGTGCAGCGCTTAAAATAATAATAAAACGACCACACGTGAGTCACCCTGCCGTGGCAACTGGGCACATACTCGCTTGATCGAGATTCAAAATCCCTACTTTAACGTTTGGCTAAGAGAAGCCTCGTAACACGTGTAAATGATGCAGTACTATTGTTAAGCTTTAAAGATACAGGGAACCTGAACAGGTAACTTCTAGATTAGGGATCGCACATCCCTGGTTCAATAATACACGTAAAGCGCTGCTGCAAAAATACAACTCGTTCTGCGGAAACAAATCACTTTGTCTTAATAGATGTTTTACCGTAAGAGACCACGCTGCCATATCCCCACAGCATTCGGCCAAGATATATATGGGCCACTGCGACAGAGCACAAACGTTCAGAAAGGACCACAGAAAAAAAACCACGTCGTCAGACGGAACAATAGGTCACTGTAGAACACTCGAAAAACACTCAAGAGCCGCACCAAAGAGCGTCGAGCACAACTATTTCCCGACCACCATTAATGTCATCCAGACAATGCCAGCATTCTGTCAGTGTCCTCCAGAAAAATGGAAACGCGCTTGCACCTTCTAAGGACCGTCTAAGAGACTGGGTGCAACGGCCGGCTTGAAGATAATTCAACTCCGTGCAGAACACAAGGAATATTTTCTTGGGAGTTTCTTGGGCATCAGAGTCTGAAAATGCGGCACTGCCATAATAGAAGATGGCAGACTGCGCGTATCTCTTAAGGAGAGGCGCTTTCAAGAGTTTTTCGCGATATAAATCTACATACGTCGGCAGTAAGGCATAGGGCGGACGATAGTTTCTAAGCATTGGTCTAGTATAGGACAGACTGCATGTACTCCTCAAGAAGAGATTGGAGAATTATTCCCAGATTATTTGGAGTAGCTTAGCGATACACATCTGCATACTCCGGGACAGTAGGGATAGGGCGTACTCTGTATGGGGTGAAGCTGACTGGCTGAGTTTCTGAGTTTAAGTAGCGGAAATAAAAAATATATATTTTTTGTTTTAGAGACATGACGCTGGGGCACTGAAAATTGCCCGAACTCTTAAAGCAATGGCGACATGCGAAAAAGAAGACTGCCTGCCTCTCTAATGAAAGTTTTCAAACGTTGATGGAGCTCTGCAGAAACAAAATGTGCTAATGTAGGCCGATATGGTGACGTACTAAAAAAAAGACGTACTCAAGGAGTGCTGCTGGTAATTTCTTCCTTATGAGTCCGAACAATTCCCTTACTAGAGACTGCAGAGCATAGGCCGTGTCAGATAAGGCAGTCACCCATCAACACCAAAACCACAATCGAGATCGATATTCCCAACTGTTTCCCCGGGCACATGTCAAAAATATTCGTCAGAAAATACTCACAATACTACACTTTATGCAACGTGGTCGTTGTTACTCCCACAATATTAGTAAAACAATGCTAATTTTTTAGAAAAACTTCTCGTTAGAGAATCCAGATCTCTCCCTGTACGACGTTTCAATGTGGTCCCATGACCTCTTCATCGTCGGTTGAAATGTTTATCAGCATTCTTAATATTGGTTGCCACTGCAAGTAAGACTTATATCTACGGTATATGAGTAAATAGAAAAACGCCAGTACCTACAGACCGAAGATAAAACTCTCAACATCTGGTTCCCATTAATACCATCAACGACTAACGACGCCCCTCATAACGACCCATGCTTCAGAGTCAGTCAAGTGGCAAGAACAAATTTTTTATATACCTTGTATTAATTGAGACTAGCGTACTACGAGAGACAGCAGAAGGAAAGTGAGACAAGAGACGCCAGGTTACGTAGCTCATTGCATCGTTACTTTTGTAACGACAGAAAACGGCAAAGAATTTCAATTAGCTCCCGTGCACTGTAGATTTTCTACACATCATATTTCTTATGATTCTGCAGTGGAGAATATACGTTGCCGCCTCTGCACACTCTCTGTTTTGAAGAAAAAAAGGAACGATCAAGAGAAATTTTCCTGACGCTTTAATAGTTTATTTTTCTAAATTTATAATGCTGAGCTACAACAGAAAATCTCATGCATTCCAAACGTTCAGGTCCAAGTTTTGCCGCTAAAGAAATCATTTTTCCGTAATGTATACTCAAAACATGGAAATTGGGAATGATGAATATCGTATAAATAATTACTTCACTGATGTACTGCAAGCAAGCGAAAAAATATCAATTGCTTTCCATTTCATTTTCTTCTCTGCAACAAGTACAGCGAAACAAAATTATTTCTCCACTAATGGCGTGTCAAATTATGGCATATAATGGGTACTGTGTCCGATGCAGTCCACAGCATGGAGTGTAAACGACTACATGGTGAGCATGAAATACTAAACGCGTTTAGAAACATTTTATCCAAGTGTATAGATGCGCTACGGCAGGTACGACAGTCTCTTATTAAGAATGACTGTATTAACCCATTGGGCAGACGCGTGACCAACATAAGCGTCACGCTTTCGATGGCAGTACTTCACAGAAATTAACAACGACAACTTAACTGTAATGTTCATAATATAGTTCGACTGCAGGGTCAGCAGGTGCAAGTGTCAAGATACACACGACAACCGGCTGACCCAACGCCACCTAGAAAACAGATTGTCTAGGTGGCATTGGCTGACCTCACTGACATTCACATCATTTCAACCTACAGGGCACTAGCGTCACAATAAGCACGAAGGCTAGCTCCAGCCATGATAATTCTGATAAAGCCCGACATCCGCAAGCCTGTCCGAGCAAGCTATAACTCTGTTTAATATATAGGACAGGAACGTCATAGCAGAGACTCGTAGCAGAAATTACCCCTAAATTCACCGGGTACGTACGAGCGCTGCACTTTTGACGGCAGTGCGCGAAACGCGTCACGGCGGCCACGACGGCAGCTCGCAGCCACAATTCTTGCGCACGTCAATACTGATGGATTAATCCGTCTTTAGGAGCGACTGGGGAATTCCTTGCACCGTTGGTTAAAGGAGAATCGGTAAGACCCGTTCTTCTCCGATCCGTTAAAAGACTGGTTCAACGGTGTCTTCTTGGGTCTCTGGTAGAATTCCTAGGACCGTTATTGAACGAACGCTCCGTTCGAGACCAAAACTGACCTGCAAGCTATTCAGCGACCAAAGCAAACCGATTAACTTTGAGTACAGTAAGGAACACTTCAAAAATTATTGCGGGAGCCAGGAGTTCTCCAATGGCTCTTCGCAAATCACCCGGCGGGTGGAAATAAAGCTCCGAGGGCGAAATTAGACTAAGGTAGTCCAACATCATAGTGGGCCCCTTCAAGACGAAGCGGTTACCAGGTAACCAGGGAAGTTCTTGCAGGTATCTGTAAAACAATTCACTACAATGAGCGATGAACTTTCATGGTTACCTAATATATATAAATTTTAACCTACAAATGCGAATAAATACTACACGACTCAACGACCGACGAAGAGACTGCCATCAAATAGCAGCAGCGCTGAAGAATTCCTAGCATTAGAAATATAGATTAGATTAGATAAGCGGCAGTAGACGAACCAATAGGCCCATTCCAAAAGAGACACCGGAACTTACGCCTCGGCCCTCTATTAGCTATTGCCATTATTATACTAGGATATATAAGACTGGGGGAAAGAGAAGAAGAAAGGAAACAGGAGGGAGAAGAAGAATCTCAGCCAAAGAGCCTATCATGAATGCATGCAAGCATGATCAATAGCCACTGTTATGCGGAGCTTAAATATGTCAAACTGTGTAGTTGGAGCGGAAGAGAGAAGAAGACGGATTGAAGTAGACTCAGAAGTTTGGCCATTAAGAGTGTACGACTCCTGAAGGAAGAATCCTTAGCTATGGTGGATATTTCTCCCAATGTATGTCAAGACGATTTTTGAACGCGTTGACTGATTCCGAACTAACAACGTACAAATGCTGACAATGAAATACGGAAAGAACTGTTGACTTAAGGTCGTTCTTCGAGCTTTATGCTTGAGTTTTTGACCGTTGTGTCGCAAGCGATCATTGAGGTCTCTTTCAAAGAGCCACATTGTAGGTACGTCGTTGAAGCCTTTCAAATACTTGAATGTTTCAATTAGTTGCCCCCCGAGTCGTCTTGCTTGAGAGAGAACAGACCCAATTCCTTCAGGCGACATTCAAAGCGCTTGTTTCGCAGCTGAAGTATCAATTTCGTTGCTCTGCGTCGAACTTTTTCCATGATATCGATATCTTTGCATAGATGTCCATGCCAAGCAAACGGAAAGACTTACAGCGCCTTGAGGCGATCCAGAGATCGTTCACTGCCAAAATCCGAGGCATGAAAGATTTAAACTATCACGAAAGACCGGCTCAACTTCAAATGTACTCAATTCAAAGGAGATTCGAGCGCTTTATGATCATATATATTTGGAAAATTCTAGAAGGAATTACTGTCAATGTCAATGGGCGAATCCAGGCCAGACATTCAAACCGTATTGGTCGCACTTGTGAGGTGCGCATTCCGATCAAAACTGG
>LQNS02277220.1:486017-497119 GCA_001587735.2 Parhyale hawaiensis | reverse complement strand
AACTGTGGGGATAACTCGTTGTTAGCCACCCCGCTGGTCACGGACTGCAGCATCACCTCTGCACAAGATGGGCGGCGTGCGTAACGTCGCCTGGACCTCGTCCGAAGTATCATCAAAGGTACCAAAGGTATGTGGCAACCAGAATTGAACAGCAAATTCTAAGTGTGGCCACACTAATGCCTTGTACAAGGGAACGATGATGTCCATGGACTTGTACTCAAAATTTCTGATGATGAATCCCAGTACTCTGCTTGCCGTTTTCACACTTATGTCAACTTGCTGGCTGTGTTGTAGTTTGTTTGTAATAGTGATTCCCAAGTCACGTTGATGGGTGGCAGCAGACAATTCCGTCCCGTTCATTTTCAATGGAGTTGAAGGGTTCACAATCGCTACGTGCATTACTGAGCATTTGTCGACATTGCAGTTCATCTGCCACTTTGCGCTCCATTCCATGAGGTGGTCGAGGTCTTGTTGGAGCTCGGCTCTTTTCATTGTAGGATGAAATAGTTTTGTAAATTGTTTTTTGTAGATTTACTGATTTTATTACGGATGTTAAGTCCAGATCATTGATGTAAATTGAGAACAGAAGTAGGCCAAGCACGCTACCTTATAGAACGCCTGATGATACCTGCATCCAATCGCTCGTTTCGCCTTCAAGGTTCACTCGCTGCTGCCGACCCGCAAGCCATACCTCAATCCACCGTCAATAGTCTCCCTGGATGCCATGGGTTTCCAATTTTTTCATTAGCTGTTGATGGCAGACTTTATCAAAAGCCTTTTTGGAAGTCTAGATACACAGGGTATACACTCTTCTCTTCGTCATTAATATCCATAACTTTTGAGAAAAAGTCCAGTAGGTTTGTTTAGCAGCTTCTTCCATTTCAGAAGCCATGCTGAGAGTCTGATATGAGCTGATGGATCCTCAGGTGATCAGTGACATGCTTCTTAATGAGGCGTTCGATGGTTTTGCTGATGACCGATGAGAGTCTGATTGGTCGATAGTTGCTTTTCTTATCCCCCTTGGGTAGACAAACGTATCAGAGAATGATGCGCACTCATGAAACGAAAATCTGATCCAACTATATTTTTAGCTTTTGCTTAAAAACCAGGATGCAACTTTTGTACACGTACTGAGCTCTGCTAGTGAAAAGCTGAAATTTCTTTATGCTAAAGACGGGCCATGCTTTAGGAACCAAAAGCTCGTGGTCAAATAAAAACAAATAACAAATATTTTGAAAATTTCATCAGATTATTTGTACAGTTTATATAATTTACATTAAGAACGAAGGCTTATGTAAGACAAAGAAAAAATAGCATAGTTAATGTGCAACAAAAGCATTTTTACCCCGTCGGAATGCATCGATACAGACATCCCTTGCAGAAAAATACTACAGGCTAAAATAAACAGGGTTATGGTTAGCGTGTTTTAAGCAGAGACTGTAGCAAAAGACGAGTGGAACTGCACAAAAGAAAGTTATAATATTCGAGACTACTGCCAATCAACCGGCAGACCGCTGGTGGCCCGCCGGCCAGTATTTGGCGGGGCATGCAATTAGAGGAGCGGGTAACATAAGCCGAGGTGCCAGTTATTCGTATGAATTTTCCCATCCCAGTGTTTACTTTTATAATTGTGTCGTTGCAAAAAACAAGGAAGAGCTACTGGGAATTGTCAATCGATAAGACGTACAATAAGAGCTGCATCTGTCTGTACGTACTGTAAGTCACGCAAGCAAGCTGACCAGCACATAATAAATTGCAGGATGACTGAGAAGGAAGAACTCAGAACTGTGCAGTAAATGTTTCACAGAGATATATTTCTCACGCTACATTACTTGCACGAGCTAGACTTAAAAACACATACTTTTGAAAATATCTGATTTCCTCTACTGATTGAAAGCATAATATGTTTAGAGAGTATTTAATTTAATACATATTAAAACTGAACTAAATGACACCAATAGTTGCCACTATACACACGAAAGCACGACATACCTCGTGCGAAGTTTCGTATTTCCAACAGATAGACGACCACATGGGAGGCTCTTAGAATCATGCTATACGAAGCGCCTTACTTAACTGAGGCGCTCGGTGCTACATGATTCTAGGGGCCTCACAACTCATCAGAAAGTTCACATTGTGAAAAAAAAAAAATAGGTGACAACACAACCGTGCGAAGATTTTTTAGAAACTAGAGCACGACGTATCTTGGGAAAAGTTCAGATACAAATGAGTCTACCTCGAGAGACATCCCTATTCGTAGAAAGTAAACCAGGAGATTTATCGGGTTAGTACGCGAAGGAGTTAAGTAATTGGACAAAAGTTTTGGACGCACTCCATGCTGCAATACGTGTAACTGCGAGGCTAGATAATTCTTTGCAAACACAAGACGCACTTACCCAGGTAGCAATCATACATAATATTAATATTATTATAAAGTTGGAATCTTTTTTTCGTGTTATATATTATTTCTGTATCTCATTATCATGTGATTTGAGATTACAACGTAATATTTCTTTGCTGTGTTTATATCTTATACTATGATAATATTTTAATAATATTACCTATCAATATTATCTCCTAACATTGATTTAATGTTCAATAAAATCTTAAATTAACGTTATTTCAAATATTCAACTCATGTTTTAGACTAACAAGTAAAATATACTTCTTCAACATAAATATAGTAAATATAATATGAAAATAATGTCTTAAATTAACTAATAAAATCTACCGCGCACACTTGCAACTTGGTTGAGTCACCGCTCGAATTTGTATTTCACACTTGCGGTATGTTTAAATACTAATGTTGTCCACTGTATACAGGAGATAAATGTTTGAATGTGTAATTTTAACTAACATCACATGAAGTTCACATCTGTATATGCGCAAACCTACTGTAATGTATAGAATTGAGTACATATCTTGAATCTGATCATCTATTGTTTGATGTCTAAGACGGAGTCCAATCAGCTCTTTCAAAAAATGGTCTAATGTAAAACTAGCAAATAACTTTGTTCATGCCTAAACCTCTCTTCCTTTCTTGCAACGTTTTTCTCCAAGGACAGGTTACGCCTGAGTGGGTAACTTGTCCCAGGATCCTACCGCTGAAGCCTTAGCGGAACCACACGGTGTCGGCTGCACCCTCGGTCTTTCCAGGGTCTGCCACAGTCTGGCGTCTAATATTTTAATGTTGGTAAATAAAAATAATAAAATAACACGGACATCATAAGAATAAAATTATATAATTAAAAGGTCATGGAATATTACTTCAATATTACAGAATAACCATAATTTGGCAGTTATTAGAAGATAATATTTTATTGATACTAAAATAATATTAAAAATATTAGTTTATTGTTTCATTGTAACATTTAATATAATGCAAAAATATTTTAATATTTTCAAATAATGTTAATCCTAGCATTGAAATAATCGTGTAAAAATAATATTTCAGCATTTGGGATAATATTACCACATGCTACATCATAACATTCTAATATAAACGCAACAATTTTTGCTACCGGGGCATTCACCCGGTGGGCCAGATAAAGCCTCTCATAGCAGATCCAGGGCGTGAACTAAGAAAGGCTTTTACAGGGACAACGTCAGACACACTTGACAATATTTAATGTAAGGAGACGTGATAATGGGACACTGGTGCTTATGCTCTGGCGTTATAGACATCCGACGTTCTCCAAAATATCTACTGCAAAGTTGTGAGTCCCGAAAGCTATATACTAGAGCACCTGGCAGTCAGAGATGACGGCAAAGAATTTGTGATGTTACATCTTCGATGATTGCAACTTTGTTACAAATTTTCTTACATAGGAAGCACTTCAACTCTCAATTTGAAGGAACATAAAACACTGAAGTACCCGCGCTGTCAAAAAATGACAGCCAGGAATTAGTGATGATTCTTCTTCATTCATCATACTTTCTGTACTAATATTCTTATGAGGAATACGCTGCAACAGCCAACTCAAATTACTAAAACAGAGAAGTGTTTGCTGCTTCAGTTTATCTGAGCTGCGCAATGCACATTCCTTCCTTCCCTTAGAGGACATGCGAAAATGTCAGTTTTTAACAGCAACTTCAGTATCTCTATATTTTTACGTTCAAGTGGAAACTGCCACGTAGAAAGAAGAACACAAATTGGAAAATAATGGTTACTGCGTTTACTGCATCCTGAAACATCGATCCTCTTGTGCTTTGTCGATCATCAACTTAATTTGCACATAGTAAACTGACAGTAAAAATATGTCACGAGAGAACCTATATAGATCCTTAGTGCTCGGATTTTAACGTTAGCAGGGCAAGAAGAGAATTCTATAGATATATATATATATATATATAGATATTACTTATGAAACCCTTATAATCTCGTTTGCTTGTTTGGCTGTCACCGTGCACATAGGATAGGTTTTTAGTGACCAAATGGTTCACAGCAAGTCTGGTTTTTATAAAGGTAAGGTTTCCCACTTTGACTTTCTTCTGCAACCAGTTATAATAATAATATTATACCCATTGGTTTCCAGAAGAACAGAAAAGGATAACTAAACTCGCCATCCTAGCCTATTCTCCCTGCATCTATATTGTTAAGAGTGTGACACAAAGATACAAATGTAGCCATAATTTCAACTAGTGGGACCCTTGGAAATTCCTCGGTTAATTGTTTTCACTAACGTTACTTTGGCCTGCGGCAGTGTTTCTACTTTAACCTCTCCCGTATAAATAAATGTTCGTCAATGAACCCTGATGAACTTTGTCTACCGTAACGCGGTCTGTCTTTTATCACGTCCCGTCTAAACCATCTTAGTACCCTGGGTTCACCTGTGAATCTTGAATATTATTTTCTATCAGCAAAAAATCGCGCTTGTATCTCGATAAAAACATAGAGATACGAATGTACTTCCTGCATTGTTCGCCTATGTATCTGAACGCCTTTTCTAGTTTACAGATAATTTAACCCTTCATAAATATTAATTTTACACAGCTCTATCTTTTTTCGTCAGCGTATCGGATTTTTCACGCTACCAACGGGCCCATGGAAGAATATTGAAGGATAGCCCATCATTTTCTCCCTCATTTGTAACGATAGCTGTAGAACAAAGTACAACAAGCTCCACCAATTTCTTAAAAAACAGCTTCTGGTCTTACCGTAACCACCGGTTTTCAAAATGTCATTGTATTTCCTTGTATTTCATCGCACATTTGCTTCAAAAAATACCTTAGAGTCGAGATACCCAAAACTGCCCACTCTGTACTTCCGTGCTGTATCGTAGCTTCCACACGAGCAAAGTGAATAAAATATGGCGTGTGGAAATAATGAACATTGGTAGATATGTTACCTAAGTTGAAATATTGGACACTCAAAATTCATACTTTCGAATATCTTCTTTTTCTAAGCCTTCATGCAAGTCGTCAAACTTATGATGGTTACCAGTATGAGCATACTAATCATTTCACTTCTGTACTTTGACAGTTGAATTATATATACGTGTAATATGAGCTTGTTGCCTCCACTTCGAAACTGACTGAAAATTTTAACAAGAAGCGAAAGAAGAACAGCTACGGTTAAAATTCCTTCCAGCCAGAATCAAAGCTTCTTTGATCTAGTCGATCCATGTTAATGGTTGAATTTTTCTCTATCTAATACTGAAAGCGTATCATGCAGACACATGGACGGACAGACGGAAGGTTGGAACCATAAGGAAAATAATTACTTCGATTAACATAGGATGGTATTTATAATACTGGTGCTGATTAAAGTTAAAAAAATCGGCTCATGTTAAAAGCTGTTACCATTTATGTACAGGTGAACCGTGTATAAGGGGCTACTAGGATTAAGCTATGTTTCTAATCTAAGGATACGTGAAAGAATGATACTGATGAGGATATCTTAGACAAGAATCGAACTCACGAGAAAAAATTACAACATTCAGACTGATGATGCTGTTTTAGACAACAAAAGGACAGGTGAAGTTGTCTTGGAAAATAGTTCAGCTTGTAAGGAAATCTTAGACAAAACTCAAGCTCAAACTGGTGACGAAGTCTCAAGACAAGACTCAGACGAATATCTCAGACAAGAAGAGTACTCACGAGGATGTCTTGGTGCAGCCAGGAGCCTGTCTGCGGAATTAACCTCAGGAGGATGCCTCACAGAAGACACCCATAAGAAGAGGAGGGCCAGGTCACAAGATCTGCCGTCTAGGAGGCAGCTCGCTCTATTTGCATAACGAGCGTCGGCCAAAGCCAATTCCCTGTGCCTAAAACAGCGGAGTTTCACGGACGTCCTTTCATATCTTCACGTGAGCAAATTTGAGGCCATTGCCGCTATTCCATGAAAGAACAAGGGGCTTGTTGACAAAACTGAACCACTGTGCAAGCTGAGGCTCCAGGCCGTAGCTGGCGCCTGAGAAAAGAACGCGCCATGTGGACACAGAGGATCCAGAGCACCAATATCCGAAGCCATGCGTTGTTGCTCAACCTGACGTCAAGGGTTGAAAAGATTTCCGTCGTTAATATCTTCTATGCAACACAATAAACGATTATTGTTTGGGGATTACAAGGTAAACCTTGTTTTTTGATTCCAGTAGGCAGTGACACATCCAGCTGGGTTCATTATGACACTCTGCACATAGCTGCTCTTGCAAAATTGTTGAGCGCCCCAACGGCTGTTTTACGAGTTTAGTTTCTGATACGAACAAGAGTTCAGATAGGACAGTGAGTGGAGTGGGAACAATATGTTTGTTTTTGTTTACCTTCTTCACACGAAGCTGGTTGGTAGTTATGTACTCACATGCATTTTCATATCAGTATTAACTAACAGTTCAATTTCTAAATAGGTACTCACCCCCTTCTCACAAAGTCGAAGTCAGCCGTTAGTTAAATTTTCATATACTAGTCGTGAATATCTTGAAATTGCTTATACCAATATATTAAAATTACCGGCAACGCTTCGGTGTAAAACTTCAGCCATCACCATATAGCAAAACTCATGATGGATACCAGTAAGAGCATATCAATCATTTGACCACTATACTTTGGCAGTCCAATGACTACCTCAGCAAAAGTTTCAATGTTAGCTGAGAAAATAATGTTTGAGGAGAGCGTTTAATATAACATCTGAACAAGAGTTCTATTAATTGCAGAGTATTGTTGCATTAGAGAAGTTTACTATAGCACCTATGGGGGTTGCGTTCCATGACCCATTTTTAACCCCTAAATAGTAAATCCGGCACTTTTTATTACAAAAACACTGCACTAAACTACAAGAAAACACAACACCAATGATATTTAGAACAATCTACATGAAAAACATTATTGTTATTATAGTCATAGTTTTACCACCATATCGACTCGATAAGTGATCCGTACGGTGCAGAGTCGATCTTTCTACATAGCTCAGTAGGAATGTTTTATCTCGGCATTCCCGCCGGAAAATCTCGATTGGCTCGGTGCGCTACTACTGGCGAGTTTTTCCGCGTTTCTTATCTCTTTCTGTGAGCCCACCTGCCGGGGTAAGCTCCGGAAGGTGTGCTCTCTCTCATCTCTTCAAGGTGCTTGATCTAGCCGTGTCTCGATCAACAGCCAACCTCGAGGAACAGAAAAGGAAAAATAGAGAACTTACCTAACTTCACAAAACTAACCTCGTCAGCAGGAACTGCGGCCAGACATGAAAAACATTGTAAACTAGAAAAAATATATATCCACTGTGACACTGTCTCCCGCGCGAAACGCGTTCATTACATAAAACTGACTTTCTTTCATAAAGAGAATCAGTGGTGACAATTATTGCTATGTGGACCAGTGGACTGAGGATTACTGCGTGAGAGTGGCACTCAGTATAACTCCTACGCAAAAGTGCCATAAATCACAGAGGATTGTTGGTATACGAGGAGCGTTGTAAAAAAAAGAAGACATAAAATAACTATTAGGAAGCGTTCCAATACGTAATAGTTGAATGTTTCATCAGAAGTTAGTGCTTCCAGTTCATTGAGCTCTTCTCTGAAGTTAAAAAAAAACCTTCATGAAAGAAGATCGACTATCTGGAACAGAGACTGGAATAAAGTTTTCGCCATCCTCTCAATTCCGCCATGGCTTAATTTCACGTGCCACTTTCCTTCAGCGCGATAGATATTACACATTTACAACCACATTCACATCGCGTGTCATCATCGTAGAAAAAGAGAACAGTTTTATCGATGACTGCACACTAACACAACATAAACAGATTCAGGGAAATCGATGCTCTAAATATGCTAGAAAAACTAATTGTCCATTTAGCGAATGTGCAAAGAAAGAAAATGAACTAATTACCATATCGACAGACCAAAAACATTTATGTAGGAGAAATAGACACGCACAAAAGCTGGAAAATTTTAGATTGTTCGCTCAACGAACACGCACTACCACAATTTTCTGTTTTATCAGTCAAGAAATATATCGCTTTCACGAGGCTCGTTTTCTATTCGAAACGAATGTAAAAATCTGTAGCTCGGATGAATATTTTTGCAACGCTTCAAAAAACGACGAAGCATGTGTAGCTTAAGTGGTCAATCTAATATGCAAAAAGGTGCAGTGCGTTTAATGAATAAATAATGAGATAGTAGGAGAAAATTTCCAAGTATACGGCCAAGAACTTTGTATTTTTCGCTCACTGTAATGAAGCGCATAAATTATAGCTTTGCTATTAATTCGTCGTCGTTACAATGCCATGCTTTGCTTGGGGATAAAGCGAGTGAAAGAGAGAGACAGCAAGCGGTATGAGATAATCGTAATGTACGGCATGTGACACATTAACGACTGAGACGAGTTTTTCAACTTTGGGTACGAAAACAGAACGTGACTTGGTAGAGCAATGTCAATTTGAAAGTTACGAAACGGTCCTTTCAGGCGGAGTCAAGACCAAGGCAGCAATGAATAACATGATATGAATACACTAAGACCTTTCGAGTTACTCCAAATTCATCCCCACGTCAATTAACTCACGCATGAGTCTTTGCTTTATCTTATTGTGAGACGTCCCATCTGTTACCTGTAAAAACAAGCACATTCAGTTACCCATTAGAACCCGCAAGCAATAGCATCAATAGTGTTATTACTACGAAAACACAAATTGAAACCTACTTTGTTCGATAATGGTTGAATCATCTCTCTACAGAGCACTTTTATCGCCATGTGATATGCATAATTAAAATACCTCCTGGGCGCCACTCCTAAGCTTCAGGCCTCTGTCATATGTTTGCATGTCAATCCGCCGACAGCCGAGTCTTTAATAAGGATAACCCGTAATGTAAAACTTGTGCTAGCGATAGCATGAAGTCTGGCAATGCTTAGTCGGTGGGGAATTGTTGGAGCTTAACATTTTGATGTGCATATGAACTTCAAGATCAAATGAGTTAGACCAAATGCTTCCTACATAACACAATGACGACTATGCGCAGAAATAATGAGTACTGGTATACCATGAACACGAATTTATAGATTACGGCCACCAAAAAAAAGTTTATTTCTTCGAGATGCTTATATGACAAGTTCAACGTCATATCATTACCGCAGTGCAATCCAAATCAGCAATTTTTCATGATATTGTGGCCATACATTTGTATTTCAGGATATTTTGTTCCCAATTTGTACAATTTTCACCATCTAGCCTAACGTAACATATTATCACGACCCTACTTGATTTTCGATAATTTTTCAAAGAATTGTAAAGAGCAAGCAGGTTTTATATATTTATAATTAACTCGGTCTGTCAAGAAGATAATGGAAAGCTGTCAAGATTGAAATACAAGCCATGTCACCTACAGCTACTATTTTATTCCCTCAGACAAGTTACCTGAGGCTGTTAAAGTTTATGAAGTGTCAATGTAAGGAGTCAAACAGAGTGCCGAAGACCCTCTGTTGCCGGCTCGAATTCCGCTCACAGTAAATGTTTATATACTAATTTGAGCTGGTTATCACTTGCATACAAGTTCCCACGATAGGCCTTGACAGTGTACAGAAAGGAAGACACATTTATGCTGAGAGGCGTGGTTTAGGTTTTCTGTAAAACCAATCAAATTAAAACATTAGCTTAGCTTGAGAAGTTATTCAATTCTAATTGGTTAAACTTTGGAAGCCGGAGGAGGAGTTTCGACCGTGTAGGATGAACTTTACTGTGTATGAAGTTAGTCTGTGCCGGACCACGGTGTGAATTGCATGTGCCGTCTCCATTCAGTTAAGCTCAACTTTTGTATACTTAGTTGACTTTTTACTTTAGTGGGGATGAAGGACAATTTGTAAAGAATTATATCTAACTTCAACTGTCATCGAAACTCTCGACGTTATATCTCAATTTTAGTAATTTTAAGACGCGCTACTTGAACAAAACTTACTCATTCTCAGTAGAAACAACAATCATTATAAACACAACTACTGTATCTATATGGCATACTGTATATCAGTACTGAAACTATTTATTTGTTCCATTATTAACACTACCTACCTATACAATGGCCAATATGGCCGGCTGTGGCCTAAATGGTCGCAGTGGCTAAATTGGTAAAAATAACGAAAATGACGGGGAAGACTTGATCACAATGTTAAAAACAAAAGAAATGATCAAAATGGTTGCAGTGACTAAAATGGCCACAGTGGTCAACAGGACAACACCGACAGGTATTAGGTATTATAAGAAGATTTAAGCCTCCCTAAATAAGTACTAAGCTCTTCGAAGAGAGGAAAAGGAAGGGACATATAGTATGTCGACAGAACAACGGGGAACCCATGCACGAAGGTTTAGGGTGTGTCCTAGTTGCGCGTACCCTTGTCGTTCAGCCCTTTCTTCTCCTTCTTGTCTGTTGTCATTCCAGTCATCCTCATACTTTCATCTTCCTTCGTTTCACCCGTGCTTTCTGTCTGCAGGCGCAGGCATAGCACGAACACATTGGCTTTATTACATCACAAGTAGAGACAGCTGTAACCACCACATCTGTTAAATTCTCTGTCCCAATGCAGTCAATAGTTCTTTCTCTCTCCTGGCTGAAATTGAGCTGCTCAATGCCATTCGTGTCTGCAGGTGTAGGCTGAGTGTATCTATTTATTCTCATTGTACGTGG
>LQNS02277220.1:396752-413903 GCA_001587735.2 Parhyale hawaiensis | reverse complement strand
ATAACAGAGCGGAAGTGAGAAGCAGTGAGGTCGTCAGATAACAGAGCTGAAGTGAGAAGCAGTGAGGTCATCAGATAACAGAGTGAAGTACATAGTGGCAAACGAGAATAATAGGACAGAATACAGGTGAAGACATGTAGGGTAAATAATGGTGCGTTCTATGAAGAAATCAAAAAAACCAGGTCTGGCACCATGCAAACAAAAAAGAACAAAATATATAAAGCACTGCACAAGGTTCTCAGTCTTTGAAGAAAACCCATGATATTTCCATGTTAGAATTACAAATTTCAGGTCGAAATTTCGACCCAGACAAAACACAAGAGTAATTACAGTACTGAAATTAATCTCTTGCAAGGTGCTCTTTTAACTCATTTACTGTGAATATACTGTATGTGGACATAGTTGTGATGTAAATAATTTCTAAAAAAAAAACATTAGTGAATCCAAAAAAGGCACATTGGAAACTAATGTGGTGCAAATTTATATCGCTGAAAAGTAAAGTGGCCACATTATGGTGTAAAAGGAGAAACAGCTCTGGAGGCAAGGTGCGCAACTCCCTTTTGGCTATCGAGTGTACCAGAATCACATAAGTACACTAAAAAGACACCATAGCCAAATATTTTTTCTGTGTTTGAGCATGAAATTTGTCACTTTGGATAATAAAATTCCAGAATTTAACAAATTTTGTCTCAAATTCCAAGCCTTTTCTATGAATCATTGCACTAGTTTCACCTTCCCAGATTTTTCCAGGTTTTAAAGGTATGGCTGGGAACACTGCTGCAGCGTGCGTGGAGAAAGCAAACGCGCTCGAGTAGTAAGCCATTCGAAGAAATGAGGCTAATGCTTAACCCTTTAGTGCCTCAATAGAACATCACTTTTAGTAGGAATAACACTACATGTCATGTTAACACATGCGTACAGTAGGCACTAAAGGGTAAAAACACTGAGGGACAAAAATCCTCAATGGGCTGGCATCAAGGCAGCGTTTTGCTATCATAATTAATGTTCAGCGGATATTTTACGACGTCCGAACACCGTACCAGCTAATTTTTATCAGTGACGAAATAATACATCGTAATTTGCTGCAAGATTTGCTGAAGATGATATTTCGCAGGCAGAGCTGTTGCAGTCGTATATTTACAACAATGAAAACGCCTATATGTTCACAAATGCATTGTCAATACTCCGAGTTATCCAAAAGAAACTGTAAAAAATTACATTTTTGAACTAGAGCGCTTTGAGAGCGGATTCCTTCTCCAAGCAAGGCAATATTAAAAAAAATTGAAATTGGTCTTCAAATTATAATTTCTTCTTTATCAGCACCAACATTTGGTTACTCGTGTCTCTTCATAGTAATAACAGATATTATAATTTTCTTGAAGATCCATTCATAACTTTATGAGTTATTTTGGTGACAGACAGAAAAAACAGTCAGACAAAGAGACAAACTCAAAGAAAACATCACCTCCTTGGCACATGTAAATACAATGACTGTTGTCAAGTAGAGACCTTTGGCAACTATTGAACCGTACGCGCGTTACTCTGACGTATGATACATACCAACAATAATACTGGCGTAGATAACAATTTGAAGGCGAAATCGTCATTTAATAGGTATATATACCCTAAGTTGTATTTATACTTTAGTTGTTCACATTTTCATAAACTTTTTGTTAATGATGACACCTCTTTAATAAAGCACTCGCAACTTTCGGCAGTTCAGGTACATACATTTAGAACAGAATAGCATGAAACTTGCAAGGAAATCGAGACAATCTTATGGCAACGCAGTTGTTTTTTTTTCGCATTTTGCTGTCTCCTGATTGACAACTCTTTGCATTCTTCTCATTTTCAGGTGAACAACAGTAGAAGCATCTTGCATATTCTGCTAAAATGGGACGTGAAAAATCTCTAACTAACGAGGAAAAAGATATTATCATCCAAGACTCTGATAAAAGCACCTCTCTTGATGTTATTGCCCGAAAAATAGGACGCCATATTGACACAGTGACAAGATTCTTGAAAGGACCTTTCACCAGGAGAAAACTATCAGATGCTTGGCATTCAAGGACTGCTACTGATAGAGACACGAAAAATGGGATTCGTCAGCTACTTAAAAGAACCGAGCAAACAAGTAAATCAATCTCTACGACTGCTGGGCTTCCTGAAGTGCTTAAGCCACAAGAAATGACATTCTTTGCTCCATTGCTTCTGTCAAATCTCCTCTCAAATTGCCTCCTCTGACTCCAAACACAAAATTTTGAGGATGAAAAGGGCGGAGAAATACATGAAGATGAACATGAATCATGCTCTGTTCACTAACGAAACCCGGGCAACTCTTGATGGACGGTGCTACCTGGAGGTGAGGATCATCAACGCGTAAAATGTCAAAAAAGGGAGGTGGTATTATGATATGGACTGGTATCATAAGGAATCATCTTGTAGGTCCGGTTAGAGTACCTGATGGCGTGAAAATAACAAGAGCATCATATTGTGACATGTTAAAGGATGCCTTGGTCCCAGGACAGGATGACATACCCCTGTTGTTGCTTCGAAACTTGATTTTCATGCATGATAACGTGCCTTCTGACTCTGCCCGTACTACCACAGCGTTTCTGGACTCTTTGGGGTTCCATCGAGAGAAACTGATGGTTTAGCCAACGTGCTTACCTGATCTAAACCCAAAGAATAGTCCTGGGCCCTTGTGAAAAAGAGAAATTTATGCAGATGGAAGGCAGTGTAACTCACATTCTGTCTTTTGTGACGCCGTTACTGCAGCAGCAAGAGCAGTTCCACCTTCTGCAATAAAGAAACTGCTGGTTGCATGGATTCAACGATTATTGAAGTTATTAAACGTCATGGAGGTCATGTTGGCAAATAAGACTGTTTCAGTCGTTGTAAACTTTTGATTAGTGATTTCTTGTTTAATACATATTTTTCTCATTTGTATAGTTCATCTTTGCTTCTTTGGTGATATAAAACTGTGAACATTTTTATTTTTAGTCAAAAGAGATTACCGCCACTCAGTGACATTAGTAAAATTGACAAAAATAAAATCTGGAAACAGCACAATTAGCCGCTTGAAAACTTACAGACACCATAAGCATTATAAATTTAACTATCTGTGAAACTTTCACTGAAATTTATTGCCAAAAAGTCGAGATGTGGTCAATTGTGCGATAAAGCTATTATTTTCATTCGAAGTGTAGTACACCACGAAGCTGCAGCTTCGTCGTACTTCTGAGACAAACTGGGAAAAGCAATTTAAGGGGATCAACTCACGATTTTAGTCAAATTATAATTTTTTATTTATGGATGAAAAAGAGTCCTTAGATAGTTTGAAAGTGCGTCCTAAAATTTTATGGGACTAGGGGTACTAGAACCCCCCAAAGAGGGGTCCAAGGGGGCTAGGGGCAGGGGATCGAAAATATCTATTGTGGACCGATTGTTCTGAAATTTGCACAATAAATGTATTTTTAAAAAAGAAACATATTTTATTTAAGAATTTTTGGTGATTTAGGCTTTATTTTTTGAAATAATGGGAACTATTTGTATACCGCAAGGTTGGGCTATTTCGTGACCCCGAGGGGTAATTTCGCCACGTGGCAAAGTTGTCAGTTTTTTAATCGTTACAGCAGAAGTTTCAACAGCAGAAAAATGGCACAAGGTCCATTTCAAAGGTGACAGAATTGTATTTAATTTGAGACATAAAACAAGCTCCTAAGATACATAATAACGAGTCAGTTGTACGTCAAAGTTGTATACTCAACTTCAACGTTCAACTGACTCTTTAATATTTGTCTGAGGGGCTTGTTTTCGTCTCAAATTGACGACAATTTTGTCACCTTCGAAATGGATTTTGTGCCATTTTTCTGCTGTTGAAACTTTTGTTTTCATGTCTAAAAATGACAACTTTGCTACGGCGAAATTACCACTCGGGGTAACGAAATAGCCCAACATTACGGTATATGCACCTATATAAGACCCCCACTGAGGGTTCCAATTGAGGGGCCGCTCAGGGGGTCAGAAATCATTAAATGATGTATGCATATTATTTGTAGATGCTAATACAACATCAATGCAGCTTTCAAATTCCATTTATAGTGCCAAAAAATTGCAGTGCATGACATTCTACCACAACTTATTTTCGTTTTTTGCCTTTCCTGTAAAATGTATTTTTTTTTTTGCCTAAAAAATATTAGAAATCAATAAGCATTCACGCTAGGAAAAAACAGACAGTTTTAGAATCTTTGAAACATTCTTAACAAAGTTGTAGATAAACATTTTCCATATAATTATTTGATCTCATTTTTTTATTTCAGCTAAAATCCGAAAATTTTACTTTTTTCACTACATTTCATTAGTGATCAAATATACATCAAAAGAAAACGAAACGGAAAATGCAAAATCCGTCCCTATAACTTTGTTAAGAATATTTCAAGAATTCAAAAACTATCTTTGTGTTTTCTAGCATGAACGCTTCTTGATTTCTATTCTTTTGAAATTTCACATAAATAATTATATATATATATATATATATACATGTTTCCTATCATCTCAAAAATTAAGGCCTTAATAAAAAAGTTGTATATGCAAAATATGTTTCTTTTCCAAAATTACATATATAGAGAAAGTTTCAGACCAATCGGTTGACAAATAAAAAAGTTTTAAAAAATCTGAGTTGATCCCTTTAATGTATTCTATCAAGCTATAGCATTCGACTCTGGCTTGGACCACCCACCGCCAGCTGACTCACATGGACTTCTGGAGCTCCGTTTAAGCTGCCTAGGGTATCGCACCTCCCACGCTCTGTTGGGACGCTTGAAATGTTAAAGATAGATACTAAGAAGGGGTCTATGTTGACTGATGCCTGGGGAAAGCTGGGGATATTGTTTCACAGATCACTATGTGTGTCTGACTTTCAACTTAGTACAGGAAAATATTGTGATGAAGTAATGCTGTGCGTAGAAAAAAAAAAAAAGGAAACAAAAGCAACACGCAACACCGTCGTACAAGAGAGGAAAACAACGCGGAAAACTACGTAGAGTAAACGAGAGCAACTAGACGTATAAATAAAATAATTAAAACAAAACGTAAAACTTAGCAATTACACTGAAGGGAAACAAAAATAGTAACGCTATATTTAGCGGTGCAGGAAAAGAAAACGTACTGGAATTCATAATACACATATGGACACAAAATTTTTATCTTCGGCAGTTGTTTCTGTTTGGGACCAAATATTTGGCCGATCTACTCTACCTTCTACAGCATGACAGTAGTCAGAGAGGACCGAGCTAGAGAGTTAGAGACATCCCCTCCCCACTTGACATGGATCTTCTACTGTTTTCCGTCACGGGAAGAGGATACAAACATGGGCATCGTCATCTCACTGGGCATGGGCCACTTGGTCGGTCTAGTTTCCAGTGGCTAATCCAATCTAAGTAAACCGCTGCACGAGGAATAAAACTACTCAAAGAATACAAAAATGAGACACAAAAAAAAAACTTTGAAACACTAAGCTTCATTGTTAAACCAACACGACATCGGGGATGGAAGAAAATAAAGAATGTTGCTTCCAACCGATTGTGAATAGATAAAAAAAAAATTCAGCTGTCACAGTTAACCAATGAGATGCGCATTTAATCTTAACTAAACATACAATTGTTAAGCGAGAAACATAGTGACAAACACTACATATTTAAAATTCGAGGTTTTAACTCCAAGCCGCCAAACTGGGTGGCAGAGTTAGGCCTCAAATAGTGAAATTCCTGCCAAAATCTATGTTTAATGTTGATTAAAAATGTTATTCAACGCGAAAAGGCGAGGAAACAAAGGGAACGAAATCACAGGCAGCTAAATCAGACTCAGTCGCAAGTAACCCTCAACTCCGACCTACTCCTAAACTATCTTCTAAATTTCATTATTGACAGCGAACTTCAGCACCCGAGAATATTGTTGTTGATCACGTCAGTGTTGCTCAATAGTCACGGGCTCATACTTTTATGTGCTGAAATAGCCTGCTCGTACCGCTTCTACGCTTATGTTATTTTGGGAACAAACTTGGAGAAATTCCCTAGCGGAGAAGTTCATATATTTGTACGGTGCTTCAAGTAGTGTTATTCCTACGAGAAACTTAAATTGAAGAATGAATTAAAGAGGTCGCATTACATACAGGATGACATTAATGTCCGCTAGGAGGCAGCGTACTGTTCTCGCCATACCTTATCTCCAGGAACGAATTAGTAACTTTTCAAAACCGTGCCATGTTTCTCGATTTTTTTCCGACTGGGACTTTTGCTGGTCTATAATAAATTCAGCACCACCAAGCTGACTCAGTTAACATAAAAACTATCCCGAGCCTGAGAGTTATCACGAGAGAACCGCCGGGATATTCGCTAGTGAAACAAAATAAAAAACTGAGTTTTAAAGCCATATGCGTTCAGACAAGAATTTGCAATATTCAAGTTACACAGCACCCGTGGTAGTTTTAGCTACATCATGAACGTGACGTTATACAGAGTAGCTTAAACCTTCGTTTTCAATACAAAGACGATCTCACAGAGGAAAAGGGAAGAGACAAGAAGTACGTCGATAGATACATGGAACCCTTGCACGAGGAGGGTCCACACAGGATTAACGCGTATGGGAACAGTATCTAAGGAAACAAGAGGAATAACAGAAATGAGTATCATCAGTTTGACTATAAATGTGGAAGGCAGCAATGTGGTCACAAAGGAAAGACGTCTTGCAGGCAGGCCAAGCTACGGCTAAAGTCACCTACGGGGTCACAATTTAAATTAATTTTGTTGCGAAACCCTGAAACGTTTCTAGAGAGTACAACAAATTATTGGCGAAGGCGAGTTTAGTGTTCCAACAGATTTAAACTCGTGGTTCAGATACTGCTGCTCAAACCTTCCATGACTTGATAAGCTGAACGTACCTGGATATGCCAACTCAACTTTCCAATACCACTTTGATGTACCAAATCACTGATACAGATGGGCAGTTAAAATTAAAAAAATATGAGATTAATAATTTTTTTTATGTAAGCTATGAGAAATAAATCTACGTACCGGTGCTACTGCTTGTTTCAGTTCTCGAATTTTGTTCGATTATTTCGCGAAATCACTGGCTATTACTTTCACTGAATTCCCGAAATTTCTCAACATTCCAGTAATTAAGTTAAATCCCCGAGTGGAACAGCAGTTGCATGAAATGACCGAAATTTTGACGGAATTCATGAAATTACTGATTTCACAATATTTTCGGTGACATATATAAATATATCGGGCCCACCTACTGTGCGTCAGGTAAACCTCAAGCAAACAAATGCCGATGTTGCCGAGTGAGTACCGGGTAGAATGCATAACCCAGACTAGGCAAAAACACCTACCAACTTAATGCAATCAAAGTGCATGGACAGTTACACAGGGATTGGAATACGAGCAAATGTTATATAATGACAAGAAGACAATCTATTCCTGCCACAAAAAGTATGATATTTGACCACAACGCACGTGCTTGAAAATGGCGCTAAAACATACATCTATGCAGAATTTAAACAGACTTAAAACTAAGAGCGATATGTATAGGCTTACTGCAACGAAAACATGCAGGGGGGCTGAGATTTCGCAGTGTAACAACATACAAAGCAGCAACAGGACTCTCGTCAGGCCTGAGTAGTCTCAGTTACACAATGTAATTTTTTAACTGTAGATATGCTGTGCCATATAGCAGAGTTTAAATTCCGCATTTTGGTCAGTTCTCGTTCTTTAATATCGACTTATTCTACTCTAGTTGCACGGGATTTCCGGCAACGGACTATAAAAATTTCATAACCTCTACCAACTCGTTAAAATTACCACTATTACTTTTGCGAATCTCTAATGAATTCTAAAGTATTAAAGTCTCTCCACCACCGATTAGCAGCACCGAGCTACGAAAACTGCAGATACCTGCTACAGTCGTAAATGTTTCCCGTACTACAATCTTTTTTTTTCTCGTCCCAAGTACATCCTCACTTATACTGATCTTTGGGAATAGTAATTAAATTAAATTAAAATTTGCAGAATAGTAATTAAATTTTTCTGTATTATTATCTCTTTACCTTCTAAATTCTCTTAATCATAACCGAAGCGCTACAGTTATTCAACAACGAATAACTTACCTAACATTCGTCTCCTCGCCGTTTAATATCTACAAAACAGAACTTCTCTACTCTCGATCTGCAGGAAAGAGCTATGACGGTATCAAATCCCTACAATGGTTAAATTTTTCCACGACATGATTTTTCCCGGCTGAGAAAATCTAAAAACCCTTCTATATAAAATCCCTTGATCATCAGACCTGAATTTTAATGATTTGAAGTCCTCAACACAAAAATTCTTCGGCACAACGATTTTTCCTGCCTTGTATTATCCGCACCTAAAACTACTTAAGTACATCCTCGCCGCCACTGATCTCCAAGAACGTTCTACGAAGATCCCAAGTCGCTACAAGGCCGTCGGTCGGCAAGTGGAGACGAAAACAGGCCATCAGATAAGCCAAGGGGGGCCAATCAATGTAAGTCTCGTCAAACAAACAGCACCTTGTTCAGTCCGCTTGCAATCATACCCGGTGACTCCTGGTTTCCGTATTACTACTCAATATTCCGCTGACACAGAAGGAATAATGGCGCAGTCAGACCAGCTGCTCGAGTCAACAAGACAACTGGGTCGCTAGTGATTGTTTAACGAACAAGAGCGTAATCATATTTGGCTTAACTTAAAGGACACCGAGTCATTTGCTACCGTTTGACGAGTAACAACCTTAACCTTGATTTTTTTTTAACTTTAAAGACAACTGGGTAACCAGCGGTGTTATATTTACGAACAAGCACATAAATGTTTCCTATCACCTTCAGGACAACTGGGTGGTAATTAAGAGGTGTTTGTTAAACGAGCAAGTACGCAAGTGTTTCCTCTCACCTTAAGGACAACTGGGTCGCCAGTCGGGTTCTGCGATCAGGTATGCAACAGCTTCCTCTAACCATTAAGTCAACTGTGTCGCCACTGACGAGTTGATGAGCAACAACGTATTACGATGAAGCTGCGGACAAGTTCAACTCTTCCTTACAGTCAAGTTTTCATCTCGATATGTAGCACTACAATGTATCCAAGAGAGAAGAGTTCCCAGAGTTTGCTGGGAATTCATTCGCTTGATCTTCATATCCATTGGTCGGTTTCAGCACTCGAGGAAACTGCAGAAGAAGTTCGCAGAGACAATGCAGCATCCGTACCGTACCGCAAAGGAAAGAAAAACAATTTTAAAATATTCCCACACATTTGACACCCTAATTTTTGACCCTGTGTAATAATTCGCGATGGGCATTTATTTCTATTTTGTATTGAGATAGCTTTATATAATACACTAAAGAAATCGATGAGAAGAAGATGCAGAAATTTATTTACTCACGACGCGGGTATCGTAGTACCTCACTCAACTTTGATGCTCCCACCTGATTAGCTGAGGTACAGCAAAACACCAGTCGTGGCTAACTAGATTTCATTATCTGCTTCTCATCGGTGTATCATTTATATTTATATGTGCGCTTGCGGGAACTGCCGTCAAAATTTTTTTACGCCCAACTCCTTGCGATACTTTTTCCACTGACCATTCCTGGGCATTGCTTTGGATACGAAAGATGCACCGCAACTGCCAACTTTGCAGAAAAAGAGCTAAGGGTTGAGTAGCACAAGCTCCCTCCCGCTCGACAACGCACACGCAAATAATCAGTTTTAAACCGGTAGGCAGTCGATCACAATCTAAAACCCTGAACTGCATCTGTTTATTTTAACTGCATCTGTTTATTTTTGAAATACGCTGGCATGGCTTCAATCCAAGTTTTTGGCCGCAATGAAACACTGTATCATCAAAGACGTAAACTTATTTGGAAAACAATGCTTGAGTGAACTAACCACCCCCCCCCTCCCAGAACAAAAACCGAGCTACTCCCAAAAGTGGTACCATGGATATCTTCTTTGCACAGGTCTCTGATTCAGCAAAACGAAGAGTATGTTCACTTTTAAAGCTTTTTGAATTTGGCTAGGTTCTCCAACATGTCTCAATTTTCGCCTATTTACATCAGAGCGTGGCAGGAAAAAAAGTAAATATATTTATAATTATGTGCATATACGGAGAGACCAATGCATGTTTATATATACATCCACTACAGATCATAGGTGATTACTAAACAATACTACATTGCATCGACAGACCTTAACACTTTCCTACCTAAAGTTTACGCATTGCTAAGCGTTAATTAAGGATGAAGAAGACACAGAATTTCTGTCTATTATGCGAATTAGAACTCTACATTTTAAGTAACTTTGATACCACCAACTGATAAAAAAAATTAAAGAGTAGGCCGCACGAAAGTCACAACGTAGGAAAATTATGGATTTTACCGCAATTAGAGCTCGTTGCTCAAGGTGTAAGGATGTCACTACCCCAAAGCCAACAAAGTACCCTGCTTTGAACGTCAGCAGATCGTTGAGCCGCATAAGCAAGGCACGTCACAGCGTGCAATCGCAGCTAAGTTAAAAGCAGTAAAACAGTAGCTTGCAACTTTATGAAAATCCCAGCAGTTACTGCACACTGAAATTTAGTGGTAGAAAAAAATAACTTCGCCGGCACTGAGTCGGAGAATCTGTAGGATTATCCGTCGAGATAGGGGACGATCTTCGAGACCGAGTACGGCACTAATGACATCAATGGCGATGCCAGTCCAACAACCTTTAGGCAGCACATGAGGCAATAGGGTTTGATCAATAAAATACGTCTACAATGGCCACGTCTACATCCAACGTCACGAAGTAGACCTTTCAAACTTTTGCCTGAGAGCACCACACATGGGACGTTGAAAAGTGGAAGAGAGTTTTGTCGTCCAAGTTCAACTTGGATAGACAACTTGACAAGATTCAGTGGATAAAGATTACTGATTTTTTTTTCTCACATCGGACGAAAGAAGCTCCAAGTTACAATTCTTTAAGAAAAATAAATTTCAATCGCAGTTTCGCTCACATGCCCGAAGTACCACCGATGCTGCGATTGTCGTTCAAGAGGTTAACAGGACGACCACGAACAGTGAAGAGGCTTCACTGAACCTTCTTTGTGGTCATGTTTTGCCCGCAGGCTACTATAGCAACAAAGATGAAACTTTGTACTTAAGACCAATGCGCATTATCCGTTTAAACAGTCATTCATCAGTGGCGATGGAAAGATCCTCGTTATATGTAGGACTGCAATGGTTTGGAACAGAACTGTTCGGAGAGGGTGGCAAAAGTTGTATCCTTAAGAGCCTGTACATACGCCAGTCAAGAACAGTTTCGTCATCTCTTCGTCCGAATGCGTTGTTGTTATTGTTAAATAACACACACTAGCAAAGACTTTTGAGTTAAAATTACCTCCCATTTTGAAAAGACATTCGAAGCGTTACTAAAGACACTTGCTGGGCAAACGGAGTTGACGGCTAACATTTGAAAACGTTTTTTGGCAAGTTTACAGCTGTGTTTAAGAGGACTCAATAATACGTTCATACGATTAGCCGAGAAAACTCGTTCTTGTGACTAGCGTGTGTACCAGCCATAAGCGCACCTTAAACCGACGGTTCAAGACCGTTGTAGCGTCATCATAGTATCGCTGTACGACTGGAAATATTTAAAGACCTCTAGTATCATGGATACGACCATACGAAACAATGCAAGCGTTTAGTTGTGACGTCATCTTTGTAATTAATTTTCTTTCGAAAATACTGAAGAGACATTGATTCGTCTGTGTTCATTCGTCTGTGTCTACGATCGAATCACGACCACAGGCACGAATAATGTTGAGCTGTCGATGTAATTTTAATTTCCTAGCAGTCGTCAAAAACTCAGTCACATGTGGCCAGCGCGGCGCCTTTATCAAATGAGGGTAGAAAATAAGTGCCTACGAAGCCCGAGTTCCTTCCATTCTTCTTCACGGTTCTTTTCTTAGGAATATCTATCCTATGTTCCACTTAGAGGCACGTCAGACGCCTTCAAAGCTTAGACTAAAAAAGAAAAAAATGGAATGGCAAAGACTTCTCTGCCCTTCCATTTGTTCCTATCTTATCCTTCACATCGGGACGAAGATCCCGATGAACCAAGAAAAGCAATAAACTACAAACTGTATATTACATACTATAAAGTTAGATTACAGCAGTAGGTTTATATATGCATGCGTAGTGTGACACCTTAAGATCTCAGAGGTGGGGCTCCATGAATCTACATTTGGAAGAAAGATACAATTAGATGATAAATGATGTGGAAAACTTATCAACTCTATATACCTAAGGCGGCTGAGAGTGAGCGCTACCAAGGATCTGTCCTCATTCACGAGAGAGAACTTGCTAGCGGCGCACGGAAAGCTTGACGCAATACAAGCAGGTGTAAGTGGTTTAAGATTTTGTTTGTACCAATGTACGAGGTTTAATCCCGTTTAGTCGACTGAGTCCTTGAATTAATTTTGCCGTAGGGCCGGGCGGGCCGCACGGTCGTTTCGTTCTGACAAATACTCTTGTCGCGTTATAACCCTCTCGTCTGTAATGGGCACGACAATGTCGCGACGTTAGATACGGTAGCAGATATGCGGATGAATAGTGAGGATAGACTTACGATAAATTTGGCGTTTCTGTTTCGATACCCGAGACCGCCTTGCTTATGCGCCCATACGAAATACATTTACAGCTATATTTAGATATACGAATATAACCCAATATATAGCGCCATTTATATATAACATGTACATGATAATTTCAACACCTTCAGCTCGGATCACGTCTTATGACGTAGATGCGGTGGTAAAACAAGAAAAATAATTATAAATAATTCTGTCTTCCAGTCACTGCAACGTCACAGTCTATTGTCAGAGCAACAGCAGCATAAACGAGGCATGAACTGCTGTAGGGAAAACGATGGATGCTGCAAGTAAAAAAAAATGTAGATACGATGATGTTTTATACATGTTAAACCCATCAACCTATAAAAAGAACTAAACCAGGATAATTATTTAATAATATGAAGTCGACATAATTACAATACTTTAACGTTCCTGATAAATGAACCCATCACCAGAAAAACTATGCAAACTATAAAACCTATAAAAAATACAAAATTTCTTTATTTCTGAATCGGGGAAGGGAGCATGGGGGCTGTCGGGGGAGGTCTGCAACGCGAATGAACAGAGCAACGTAGAGGGGCCGGATGTCAGCTCCTGTACAGTCAGCAGATGTGAGGCTAGGTAGAGACAGTGTGCAGCGGTACAGCTGAGGTCATAATATTAAGACTAGGTTTTGTTCTATGGATGTGGAGGGACTCTAATGTTGTGAGCTCGAACATTCACAGCGTCAAAGACGGACCATAAGGAACACAGCACCAGGCTAACCTTCTAGTAAATTCGCTACGAACTGGTTATGAATAAAATATGAAAACAAGAAATGAGCCACTAGGTACAACCAGTAGAAGTATACAGACACAGAGCAAAAGGGTAACTCTGAAGGGAAGTCGCTGGGAACGGTTAATGAATGAAATGCATGAAAAATGAAAAGAGTCCACGTTCAATTACGTGATACAGTTCAAGCGAATGGAACAAAGCAAACGCTTAACTATCAAACGCATTTGTTACGCACAGTTAATGAACGGAGTTCATCAAAAAGAAACTGCACGAGAAAAAAAAAACGAACGTCTGAAATTTCACTTATTACAGGGGAAAATTATCAAAGGGAATGAATTACGCTATCGCCGTTACGGATATAGCCCGCGGCCGGACGACGAAAGCAGAAGTTTCATTTTTGCGTTTACGATCCACAATTTAGCAGAGGAAATTTGAGTCGAAATGCCAGCTACATGAATCACTGAAGCAATTAGGGCAAATGAGAGGAATTATCATCAAAGTAGAGGCTAATATCAGCACGGCCAGCAGCGTTTGGGTGAAGTCCTGGTGGACTTTTGTAGCTGCGAGGCGCAGGCCCGAGCGACTGTTCTAGACTGACCAGAGGATTGTAACACAATTGCGACAGACTTAGTGCAAGCGTACGAAACGGTAGTATGCAGCTGTACCAGGGAGCAGTACAACTGTAATAGACAGGGATAAAAGCGTATTAGTCCGTGGTATAACCGTGACAGAAGGTAATACAATTACAATGGATAGTAGTAGAACAGAACGGTTAAGCCTCAACAGAAGTGTATCAGATGGCAGTGCAACTGCAAGAGACGATTGCTGAATCGTACTAGACGGTGGTAGAACTGTAATAGACGACAGTGCCAATTGAACAACATGAACAGACTGTAGTGCAACAGCAAGAGGCACAAGGTACTACCACTCTAACAGATGATGCTACACCTGCCAGAGCATGTAGTTATTACAACAATTACGGAAAGTGCTTCAACTGAGACGGCACTACAACCGTAAGAATGGTAATACAACTGTTGCAGTCGCTGATATAACTGTAACAGACGGTGGTACAACTGTAACAGACGGTGGCACAACGGTAACAGACGGCAGTGCAACTATCATGTACGGTAGTATAACCGTAACGAATGATAGAACAACTATAACATATAGACATATAACTGTAACAGAAGGTCGTACAACTATAAGAAAAACGGTACTATAACTGTAATAGACGAAGGTACAAGCGTACCCAGCAGTAGTACAACTGCAACAGATATTAGCCCGAAAGTAAAATATGATTGTACAACTGCAGTACAAGGAAGTACAATTATTGTAACTGCCGCAGTTCAACTACGACCAACGGAAACGCAATATTCAACACACTGTACATAAAGACATAGTGACCGGGCGCGCATGGTGAACGCATAGCGTGCGCTAGCCACATGAGCATTATTATATTCTTTTAGTTAGAAACTCAAGATATCCTAAGTTAAAAGTTCTCATAATTACTCAATAATATGATCCACTGTCCTGAAATTCATTATTAAAATTAAAAAAAAATGGCAAAATGAAAGACTAGAATTACTGCATTCAAAATAAAAAAAAAACACCAATTCATAATATTGGAAAAGTAAGGGACTATCAAAATGCTAAATCTTCCTATTCTTTCTAATAAAGCATTATGAAACATAGGAAATTATAGGGCTGATGGAGACGATCAATCTAAAAATCTCAGTGAACCAAACAACAGCTCACGCAAGAAAATCTATTGCACCCGCCTACAAGCAGTGACTTCACTGTTTACGTAATCACAGCAAGGATCTCTTAGAAACAAAGGACCACTTACGGCGATAGGTATTTATGATACGATCTGCGGCAGAGTGCATGAAGTGCCCCTCTTTGCTTGGCATTGACGTTCATGATACAGCAGCCTCCTCATACGACCGTGCATGATAGACAAAGCCTCTTACGAAGATTGGACGTGTTCAAAATTGAAACTCGTGACTTTACCATTGACTGCACTAGCCGTGTTCTATATACGGCTGTACTAAAGGTACATGTGCGACCTTTAAAATAGGAAAGCACATGCGGGGGCGTGCTGTTCACATTTTTTTTTTTTCAATGTACCGTAGCTTATTACGTGGATTTAAAGAATTTATTGCAATGTAAGTCATTTGCCTGCTCTCGGCAATAAATTTGAGCTCTTTCTGCGCGAATACAATTACACATTTGAGCTCTATGAACTGTTTCTGGGTGTGGGTATCCGAGCTGCGTTTCTTCAAGTGGTCAATATAATTATTCTTCGAACAGGCACTTTTCTCATTTTCTGTAAGGGATACATGTCTTCACACAGGACAGCGATACGTTTTCGCAAGCACAAGGTATCAAACGCGGTGTCTTTATGAATCTTGACAGATATCAGGAAATTAAGGGACATGTCTCCACTAGTCTGCCCAATAAAAGGCACGAAGTGGTGTGCCTTCACAAAGACCAGAAAACAAGCGTCGTGTCTTCACAAGTCTTCACGAATATAAGGTACCATTAAGTATACAGTCAGCCACGAATCTATTCGTACACACTTCAAAATTCAATACTTTTAACCAATTTCTCAAAACCAACTGTTTATCCTGCCCTATGCAATATTTAAGTTTTTAAATGTTTAGAAGTACGCGATAAGAACTATAAAACTGAAGTTTTAGAATAAAGTTAGTCACATAGAATATACATAAGTTCATTTTTAAAAAGTTATGTCGACAAACTTTTTAATGAATTATGAAAATGTGAACATTGTTGCAATATCAAGAACCGCATCGTCCATTTTTATAACTTATACCGCTAATCTCTCCTAGTTTCCAACGCGATGCGATCAAGTACCTATTAGGATATCTTTCCATTTTTTATGGTTACGCGTTCTAATTCCTGAAGGTTCTTCGGAGCCTGACGACTTATCTTCACTTTCAATTAGCACACACAAATTTCGATTGGATTCACGTCAGGACTAATCGGAGGCCACGGTAAAAATGTTAAGTTTTCTTGAGGCCACGAAGTTACCGCTTTAAATGTATGGTATGCACCGGGTCATTATCTTGTTGGCTCGCAGCTAGAAGGTGAACCGTCGACCTAGATGAAGATTTTGCGCCGATAACTTTAGCTTTTCAACCAAAATCTTGATACAATATTTAGGATTAAATTTCCAGTGCTAGTAGAAGAGAACGCACCTCCAGACATTCATAGCTCCACCTTCTTGATTAACTATTGACACGGTGTTCTTTAGAGTACAGCCTCTCCTTTCTTGCCAAATATTATTGACATCAGTAAGGCCGAAAAACGCGAGTTTTTTCATCACTCTACAATACTTCTTTCCAAAAATAATCTTTTTTGCCTGAGTCTTAACCAAGTTTCATTAGCAGAAACACGGTAAGGTTTATGGAGAGACTTTTTTTCTGGTCGATGACTATTGACCACGCAGTCCAGGTGTATAAAATTGGTGTATAAAATTTTCTTACGAATTTTTTTTTCTCTTGGAGACCAAGACCGGGCATCGTATAGGAGTAAAACATTCCTAAGAGTAGGCGGACATAAACACGGAGACGGAATACCAGAGCTTTGGTGGACCGAAAGAAACCGCAAGAAGAAATGAAGGTCGCATTCTTCTCGGTTCATGCCCTGAAAATCACTCAAGAACCAGGGAAGACAGGC
>LQNS02277220.1:366112-382432 GCA_001587735.2 Parhyale hawaiensis | reverse complement strand
GTCGTTAAAGTTACAACTGGTCGAGTTAATGCCGCAATCAGCGGTCCTACCACTCAGCGCTTACACCAGGTATTTATTAAAGAAAAGAGTGTTCGCAATGTTCAGACAATAGGCCGCATAATGCTCTTCCTCGGATTATAATGTGAGAAGTACAACAGCGCTGCAGCGGCGAAAGTGTCGCAGAATTGTACGGGGAGAACTGCACGGGTCGGTAGCGAGCAAATTGTTTTCTTAGACACAGAAACGGGAAAGCGGCTGCCATTGTAAGGGTCATATGAGCTGAGACGAATGCGAAGACTGGAGTGCTTGCATGCCAAACGATGAAACACCAAAAGACTGTCCTGAGTTAGTAAATGTATCACTTAGCTCTTACTCTTAACAGATGTACGGAGTAAATTTTAGACTTAAGTAGCGTGATGGCTCCAAAAATTATTGATATCTAACGCAGGCTGCTCGAGGTTTATGGTGTTATTGGATTCCATTACCAAGATAAAAAATGTTAAAACCCAGCAGGCAAGATAAACGACCCTAATGATTCGTTGCTTTTGAACCACTTCACTGTCGAAGGTGGTGAAAATCCACTATTCTTCCAGATTGAATAAATACCATTATGACAGTAATATATTACTGATGCGTATACTGAACAACCGCAAGCGGAGAACATACACAATTATCCCTCTGAGCGACAAACAACAGCATTTCTACAGTGGTGTTGAAATGTACAACACAGTTTTAACTTCAAGTAGGAAGAGAATGCTCGGGCATCGCTAACAGAACTACTACGCACACTCATTGTTTCGATAACACTTCAGTAGATTTGTTCGATACACCAACTTCAACTGCGATAATCGAAGAAAGTCAATTTACTTAAACTTATCAGAAATTTTAATTATGGGTGCATTCTTCCTAATGGAAACATGAAATTATTGCAGTATCCCCTTCACTATTACAAAAAAAAAAAAACTGCTGCTCTCTTAATGAGACAAAGCCTCTTACTATCGACAAACCATGTCCAGAACGCAACCCTCGTCTATTAACAGTATTTGCTGTATTATATATTTATACACCGTTGCAGGTTACGTGATTCTTTGGTTGGTCCTTTTCTCCGTCAGGATTCAGACTCGAAGGAACTATAAGGAGAGACGACATATTGGACCTAAGCATCACTAACCAGTGGTTCGCTTTCATGGTGCGAGCTGCTTGGCATGCTGGCTGGCTAGGAATGAGTGGAGGGAGGTGGGGCGCGTAGATACATGTTGATATTCTTCTCATCTTTAAACATAGCAAACCCCTGCTCTCCTTCAATTGTCTTAGCTGCAGATACTGTCCACGCCCCCAAAGTTCCAGATATTTATTCATTAATGCACTCGACGAACATAGCACTCGGTATCCAAGTAAAGATACCTCCTAAGTGTACGCCCCGTCCTGAATCCTGAACGACAGATTTATACTAGCAAGTGTCGTGAATCCGCTCGTGCTTTAATTAGTGCCTGATGTGGTACAAACTACGAGAAATAAGCTCGTCAGCAAACCGATTGGTGAAGCTACCGTCATAAAGTCACCGCGAATGTTTTTCATCCCACTGCCGAGAGCTTATGTACAGTAGCGGCCATAATGGTTCTGACACCTAAAAACTCATCGGAAAATCTTCAAATACTTCAATATTACTGATGACATTAAAATGTAATTTTACACACGTTGAGCAACATGCCATAGCTAAATTGTGTTAAAATAACAGCTGTTCGTGATAAATAAAACAAAAGTTACAAGCAAATGAATTATATTAGTAAAAATTTAGTCCGGACAAAATGAGTGCGGTCACTTCATTGTTTCCCTTTTATTTTAGAAAAAAAAACAATGATGACACAGAACGAGTTTTTTAGCTTGGGTTTAACACACTTGCAGTCATTATCGATACAACATCCGCTCTGTCAACATGCCTCGGGGAGTCCCTACACCTTCTTCTATTCGTGAGTTAAAAAGTTCGGACAACCTTCAAAAATAATAATTAAACACATAAAATAAGGCTACAAATATGAACTACGTTATGAAATAAACTTTTTAGCATTTAGTACTTTGTGTGGTACTTTTTACTGTCGATAACAACTTGACATCGTCTACCACAAGAGCTGACCAAATTGCAACAGGGAGCATTATCTTGCATAAAAATTGGTTTATGAGTTGAAGAGGCTTTGAGGATCGGAAATACATGTTTTTGTAAAAGCTCCTTGTATACCTGTGAGTTTACTTTTCCTTTCAGAGGAACTAAGGGACCCGTTCCGCCTGCTGAGATCATACCGAAGACCATAACGCTTCCGCCGACAAACTTTACCCTTGCCTTGACGCATTTTTTGGACAATCTTTCACCAGTTGAACGACAGACATATCTTTTTCCATCGGAGCCAAATAAATTGAACTTAGATTCATCGCTAAAATGAACCTTAGACCAGTCTTTTTGATTCCAAGGAACGTGTTTTGCTGCATAAGTCATCTGAGAATTTCTATTCTTCTTGCTAATTAAAGGCTTTATAGCTGGAGTTCTCGGATGCAAGTCTGCTTCTTTTAGGGGGCGTAAAACTGTCGTCATAGACACCTTGATTCCATGCGTATCAATAACTTCATGGGAAAGCTCTGCTTTGGTTTTACACCTGTTCTTCTTTGACAATCTAAGCAATACACTATATCCACTCTTCTTGAGGTTTTGCGCGGTCTACCACTCGACACATCAGCGGTACTTAAATCATTCTGATCATATATAGTCGGTATATCCCTAACCACACTTTCAGGTCGATTAACTTGCCTGCTTTGTCCTTATTGCAAGTTTATCATCATGACGCAATTTCAAGATTAACTCACGAATACAAGGTGTAGGGACTCCCCGAGGCCTGTTGATAGAGCGGATGCTGCATCGATAATAACTGCAAGTGTGTTTAACCCAATCTACATAACTCTTTCTGAGGCAACATTTTTTTTTCTAAAATAAAATGTAAAAAATGTAGTGTCCGAACTTTTTTGTCCAGACTCAATTCTTACTATTACAATTCATTTGCTTGTAACTTTTGTTTTATATATTCTGAACAGCTGAAATTTTAACACAATTTAGCTATGACATGTTGCTTAACTTGTGCAAAACTACACTTCAATGCCTTCAATAAAATTGAAGTATTTAAAGATTTTCTGATGAGTTTTTAGATGTCCGAATCATTAAGGCCACTACTGTAGTCTTCCTCTATATTTTCTCCGAAGATTCAGACGGGAAACAATAATTCATCTACTAAACAACAAGATGAGATACGATGTCACCCCTGAATTACGATGGCAACTAAAATTTCTGAAATATATGCTCCGAAGTTGAAATACTGCTTTTTCTGAAGCCTGCTTTGCTTTGAGAAGTAAATCGGTACAACTCGATATCATTCTTCTTTTTGAGTAGGATACATGAAAGGCTATATCTTTGATAGAGTTTTTGATACTGTCACACGTAATTTATTTCACCTGTTTCGTTTTCTTCTTCTTTTGCTGAATTTCTTTGTAGCAGGTTGAAACATTACGCTGTGCAGGCGCCAAAACATTTTCAATTATTATTGCAGATAAATTTTTACCCGGAAGGCTGTAGCTTTGATCGAATCTTTAATCTTGTCGAGATTAATTAGATTAGATAGGCGGCAGTAAACGAACCAATAGGCCCATTCCTAAAGAGACACTGGAACTTACGCTCCGGCCCTCTATGAGCTATTGCCATTATGGTAGTACGATATAGAGGACTGGGGAAAAGAAAAGAAAAAACAGAGGGAGGAGAAGAATTTTAGCCAAAGAGACGATTATGAATGCACGCAAGCACGATCAATAGCCGCTGAAAACCGAAACGTAAAGATGTCAAACTGTGTAGTTGGAGCGGAAAAGAGAGGAAGACGGATTAAGGTGGCCTCGGAAGCTCTGGCCGTCAAGAGTTTGCGACTTCTGGAGGAGGAGTTCTTAGCTGTGGAGGATGTCTCTCCCAATACATGTCAAGACGATTTTTAAATGCGTTGACTGACTCCGCACCAATAACGTCGGATGGGAGTCTATTCCAAATGCTGACTATGAAATACGAAAAGAACTGCTGACTTATGGTTGTTCTTCGAGCTATATGCTTGAGTTCTTGACCGTTGTTTCGCAAGCGATCATTAAGGTCTCTTTCAAAGAGTCTCGTTGTAGGTACGTCGTTGAAGCCATTCAAATACTTGAATGCTTGTTTCTATTAGTTGCCCCCTGAGTTGTCTTTGCTCGAGAAAGATTAGGCTCAGTTCATTTACTTCACATTCATACGAATTGTTAATTAAGCTATTTCGCAGTAGCTCAAACTTAATGCAGAGCAGAGGCCAAAATATTTTCAATTCTTAGTTCAGCCAAATTTCTATCCTGATGGTTCAAATTACTGTTGGTATCCAGGCTAGAAACTAGCACTGAAGTATTTCCGGTGAATTCTTTTGAACTATATTTGCTCGGCGCTACTTGACTTCCATGCATTTCAAAGCCAATGTTCTGCCTCTTAATTGCAGGAGGGATATTTTGCTCTCGCAAACTCATGACGCCACAACCTTCATCACTTTAATGGAAAATCTCGTTCAGAGGTATATTAGGCATAATCTTTGCAACAAACCTGTACCGCAAACAAAAACATTAACAAGCTTCATTACCAAATTATTGTCTTAACTTTTTACGGCTGGGTACTGCAGTAATGATATAGTTGCTAATCGTGGGCAGTTACAAGGATTATCGCGCATGGCTACGAGACGAGAACTCGACTGCCTGGCAACAGTCTGACGATGAGGACAAAAATGCGCTGTACGGTCTCCTCGGGACTGCAGTCAGTAGCTTCCAGCACTGAGGACCAGCAAGTTAATACGCATGAAAGGAAGCGACGGCAGCACTGAAAGGATTTAAGTGACGGAGTTAGTTGAAATTGTTTAGGGGCGGTCGTTGCTGAGGCGTGTTGTTGCCACCGGTGCATAGACATAAGGAACTAGAACGCCGCATGGCGTAAGACCAGCACCCGCGATAGGGATAATTTCAAAGCCGTCATTTTTTATGGCCATCTAACTCTATAGTTTTGGCATTTTTCACATTTCAGTCAGCCCCACCTGACTGCCAGGAAAAAATATTTTTATGACTCAACTCCTTGTGCCTCTTGTTGGGTAGACAGACAAAATTCAACGACGTCATTTTTGATGGCCAGCTAACTCTCATTTTTGGCATTGTTCGCATCTAGTTCAACCAACCTGACTCCCTGCAAAAAAATTATGAACATTGCTCAACGCCTTCTCCCTCTTTTAGAGTGGACGGACAAATCTATATTCACACTATAATCTTCAACGAAAACATCATCACTCTCACTTCGTTTGCGGGTGATAAAAAAAAAGAGAACAAGAACTTACTCATGTAGAACTTGTTGCTAAGTTTAAATGGTTTGATTAGCTAAAAAAAAACAGCAAAACTAAGACGACAATCGGCAGAAAAAAAATGAGATGAAAAAAATTTTCTACTTGATTATCTGTAACCCTTTTTTAGCTGAAAGGCTAAAAATTTTGTCACTGTTAATGAAATCAAAATTACACGCCAGGGCGTCAGACGACAGCAAACGCAAACAGAAAATCCACACAATGCCCGAATCGCACTAATACAAACCACCTAAAGAAAAATCACAATTGGCTTAAACGCCTGCAGAGGCACCAAGTCCAACACAATTCCCGGCAACGAATTCCATATCAACATAGACTATGGGCTAAAGCACCGACTGAACTGACGAATAATTTTGCATCAATGAGAGAAGCTCAAATGGTCATCTAATGAAATAGTTCACCAACATGTAAACGCCGAAGTGGTGATGATCATGTACAAGCGGCCACTGCATTAAATAAATTTCAAAAAGCTAGTCAGTTCGTTCTGGATTTACGTATGAAGAAGGGGGCATCTGTTCAAATAACTGAGCTAAGAATAAATTTAATATTACAACGTGTCACAGCTAAGACACTGGCAGGCACGGGGGAAAAATATGGAGCCAAAATAAGGCTGTAATTTCAGCTACTTAGCAGAGGCACACACGTGACTAAATATTACAAATATTATTTTGTTCTTACCATGTAAATTATCCCTGCAAGAGCCAAACAAACGTTTGGTGGATGGTAGAAATAACAGTGTTTGAACTTGAGCTTAAAAAGTACACTAGTACTTCAATTATTGCCTCTCTAACATCCACAAGAAGAAAAATAGAAGTTTCGTATGAGCATCCAAATAGTGACCCAACAGTTGTATGGTGCATTAAAGGATCATAGTGTGCGGCTACTTAGGCTGGGAAATATCTATATTTTTTATCGATGTATTTGAACCAAGTATGAACGGACTAAAATTTCAGTATTATGGATAATCAATCGAAAACACACTGCGAAGTATAGGTATTTAGAAGGGAATATTGAGGTCAACTTTTTGGGGGAGGGAGGTTAAGAGGTTGATTTTTTAACACTCTTAACACAATTTTCAAACTGTAAGGAACTAAAATCGTATAACAACTTCCAGAGCATTAAAAAATCCTGCTTGGACTTGTTTTGCGAAGGCATGACTCATATTCTACAATAGCAGGTGCCATAATGTCATAACGAATATCACATTCTTTTGGTACGACTTTATAAAAAGTATAACTAGAGAAGCACCCTGAGAGCGCATACACTCCGCCAATCAAGGCAGTGTTAATGAAAAATTCAAACTCGTTGTCTAGCAAAGATTTCTTTTTTATCTTCACCAATATTTGGTCATTTGGGACTCTGAAATATTTCTAACAATTGATGTAATTTTCTAAAATATCAAGTCATAACTTTTCGAGTATTTGACAAACAATAAGACAAACAGTGAAACACACAAACAAACGAAACAGATCACCAGTGAACTTTGGTCAATTGTGCCTTTCATAATTTTTAACACTTTCTGCAATATCCATGAGGATCCATTCATAACTGTTTGTGGTAGCTCATTAAAAGCATAAAAATGACACGAACAGGCAGACGGAAGAACAAATGATGCGGTGGTAAGCATTTTAACGGATCTCCACCAAAAGTTAATCACAAATTCTCCTAACATACGTTACAATTCTTTGCAATTTCATGATGATCCGTCCATAACTATTTGAGTTATATTAGTGACAGGCAAACAAACATACAAGCAGAGAGATTCCGACAAAAACATCACCTCCTTAGCGCGGACAACCTTATTAAGCAACGGGCACACCTTAAAAATTTATTCCTTTTTTAATTTCCAACTATTTTTTTACAATGCAGAAATAGGATACTTAGTAAAAAAGTAGAATACTTTGTAGGTCCCGGTAATACATTTTTTGTCGGTTCTACCGGTTCTGACAAAATTAACTGGTACGGCTACTGCAGTAAAAACTAAACACTAAAGCTAAAAAACTAAAATCTGACGCGTTCCATCTTCAGATTTCTTAAAAAACGAGGGCTACTTAACCCTTCGGAAACACACTTTCATATCCATTCCTACCTGTGCTGCTAAAAATGATTACATAAATAAAGTATTTTCTATCTGTCCAAAAATATAAATTTATGGGGAAGTACTTATTCAAACTACACTTTCAGTGCACCTTCAATTGAACGATTCGACTCTTCCAAGAAAAGGAATCCAAAAGTGGTCAGATACATATCTCAGTCATGATAATATTACTTGTGAGAAAGAAACAAACTCAATGAAGAGTACTATAGTCGTACCTCGCGGACAGCTTATTTAAATAGCTAAATACAAGTACACGTACTAATACAAAAGAAAGTGATTTCTAAAGATTCGGACCATGGTAAGCACCAAGAGCAAAAAAATTGTAGCTTAGATACTACACGAGGCGGTGGAAAGCAAAACAAAACCAGAACGCCCCATGGCGTAAGACCATCACCCGCGGTAAGGTGGGGGAGGAGTTACAAATTCAGCTGGCCAGCTAACTCTAGATTTAGGCATATTTCACATCTCAGTCAACCCACCTGTCTGCCTGAAAAAAATTGTGAGGATGGCTCAACCTTTTAGAGCGGCCAAACAAACACACAACCGAACCGTAAACGAAAACAATATCACCGCTCTTTGCTTTGCTCATGGGTGATAACCAGGTTGTTGGCAATGGTGGAAGCTGCTGTGGATGATTCACTAACTTGAGACTATTTATGAGACATGCTATGCTAAGCTCTGACGGTCATGTGAAATGATCAGTAAAGTGCTACAGCTGAACAATATTTACGACTTCAAAGAATGAGAACCATCTAGTTCACAGCTCCAGAGCTCAGAAATATGTTTCAGAATGTGCTGATCGTAACTTGAATAAAGTGGTGGCAATAATGATTGCACAATTCAGAATTTTTCGATAACATAAAAAATACTAAGCCATATCATGTGAAATTTAGACATAATAACTTTATTTCAACTAGTTACCTATTTCTTATCATAGTTTCCCTATAAACTGTTTGATTAAACTTTTATGATGAAAAGTATAAATTTGTGCTGGAATTTCGGTGGAAATAAAGATAGCACAACCTGGAAAAAATTACATTTCCGCGTTACTACATCCAGACTAGAGAAGAAGAATATCAAAACAAACCGGCGTCGCCATATTCGACAGTTGCTCCCCACCTTGTAACCTCTATATTTGGAAGTTAACACATTTCTTAGCATAGGATGACAGTGTGGGTTATCTGAAAAGGAAGAGGGTCAAATAGGAGCATTAAATGAAGAAGGATACACTATATCTGAGATTTCTAGGAAAGTTAGCAGGTCTAGAAAGGTGGTAACTAAGTTTTTGAAGAACCCAGAAGACGGAAAAAAGAAGTCTCCTGGCTGCCCTTCAAAATTGAGCCCTACAGCCCACCGCCGACTTCTCCGCGAGGCGTCTCGGACAGGAAAGGGATCAAAAAGCCTGCAAACATCCCTGCAATTAAATGTTACACCGAGAAGAGTGCGACAGATCCTGGGTTCATCTAAGATCTTCAGTTATAAGGAGAGAAAAACTGCACCAGCACTCACGAAAGCACACACGGCAAAACGCGAAGAATGGGTTCGAGAAAAAGTGCAATGGAACCATGAAAATTGGTCTAATAAATTTTTTTCCGATGGAAAAAAGTTTAACTTAGACGGACCTGACGGTTCTCAATGCTACTGGGATGATCTTAGAGAGGAGGAGAAAATTTTCAGCAAACGACCTTTTGGTGGCGGGTCCCTTATAATCTGGGGAGCATTCTTCAACAAGGGCAAGGCGAATTTGGTGATGATGGAAGGTAGACAGAATGCTCAGAAGTACACAGAGGTCTTAGAAACTAGTCTTCTCCCATTTTAAACTGATAAACATCAGCAAGAAGCGGTGTTCCAGCAAGATAATGCCGCCATTCACACAGTGAGGTTGACCACAAATTGGCTTAATGCCCATAATATCGCCACTTTAGCTTGGCCTGCTAAGTCACCCAATCGAAACCCAGTTGAGAATCTTTGGGAGATACTCTCACGGCATGTTTACGCCAATGGGAGACAATTTCAGGATAAAGAAAGCTTGTGGCAGACCATAAATTAATGCTGGAAGGCTGTCCCTGAAGAAATGCTCGCTAATTTAATAAATTCTATGAATAACCGATGTGTACAGGTGTTGCAATCAAAAGGCAACGCTGGTAAATATTAAGAATTATGTTTTTTTTTTCGTTCATTGTTTTCTAAAATATAATTTTTTTCCATATGTGTTATTTTTATATCCACCCGATTTGCACCCACAAACTATTATTTTCGTGGCAAAATTTTGAAAAGACAACGAATACAATAATGATTATAAGGAATCGGTAACTAGTTAAAGTAACATTATTCAGTTAAAATTTTAACTAAATTGATGCAGTATTTTTAAACTTATTACAAAATTTCAAAATGTGCTATTATTATAGCCACCACTTCACTCAATTTTGAGAGCCAACAAGGATTTAAACAGAATTAGTATCAGATTCCTTAGAAAAATATTGAGCTTAATATCCAACTGTATACATAGCAAAACTAGGAGTATAAGAACACCATTATAATAAACGAACAATTTCGATGATATGGTTTTAAGCTTTTGATAATATGGATAAACTAGAGCACTCTGAGAGCGCATACCTCCGCCAAACGAGGCAACGGTAGCAAAAAAATTGAAATTGGCTCTGAAACCATATTTTTCTTTGTATAAACTCCGTAATCTAATCATTTGTGTCTTTTGATAGTAATAACAGCTTGTGCAATTTTCTCGAAGATCCGTTGAATTATACTGCTAACAAACGTTATTACAAAGATGAGTCAAACATACAAACGAACAAACCGATCTGCACCAAAATTTGATCATTTATGTCTTTCAACATTACTAATAACCCCTATGAATTTCATAAACATCCATTCATTATTTTTTGAGTTATTGTGATACCAAGCATAAAATTAAAAACAGTGACAAACGAACGAACAAACGGATCATTACCAAAATTTGGTCATTTTACTCATTGTTATATACCTAAAAACTCATGTTAATTTCATAAAAATCAATCAATAACTTTTTGAGTTATGGCATCGAGAAAAATGAGGCAGGCAAACAACAAACAAACGGATGGACATATCTTCACCAAAAGCTAATCATCTTTTCCTCCTAACATACCTAACAATCCCTGTAAATTTCGTCCAAGTCAGTTCAGAACTTTTTTAGTTATCTTGGTGACAGACAGACAGACAAACACGACGAAAACATAACCTCCTTAGCGGAGGTAATTATCCAGCGACAGGCATACAAATACCGTTTGTAGTGAAAGCCGTACGTAGGCTACCACATCTACTCAACAATGCTGGGTCCCGAAGATATGCGAACATTTTTTACCTCCGCCAAGGAGGTTATGTTTTCGTCGTGTTTGTCTCTTTGTCTGTCAGTCAGTCAGTCTGTCTGTCTGTAACCAGGATAACTCAAAAAGTTATGAACCGATTTGGATGAAATTTACTGGGCTTGTTAGGTATGTTAGGAGGAACAGATGATTAACTTTTGGTGAAGATATGTCCATCCGTTTGTTTGTTTGCGTCATTTTTCTCGATGCCATAACTCAAAAAGTTATGAATGGATTTTGATGANATTGAACAAGTTATTAGTAATATAAAAAGGCACAAATGATTAGATTTTGGAGTTTATGCAAAGAAAATTATGGCTTCAGAGCCAATTTGAATTTTTGCTACCGTTGGCTCACTTGGCGGAGGTATGCGCTCTCAGAGTGCTCTAGTATGTACTTGGAATTTGTTAGCAAGGATTAATCAACGTGGATCCAGCCGTCGGCAGCTACTCTCTTCAATCAGAGAACATGAAGTGTAATTATAACAAAATCAAGCATACGAGCCATTTATAACTTTAAAGAGACTGTTTTACCTGCTCAGAAGTATTAGGGCTTCTGTAATTATGGCGTGTTAAATGATTGATAAAATTTATACAACTGCCAAAATACATGCTTTACAAATCGATACCAAACCAAATTTTACATTACATGACTGCGACAATACATGTCTACCCAAGACAAGACTCTCGAAAAACAAAAGTGAGAAAATACGCCATGCACTGCACACATACCTATACGAGCGGCTTAGGCGTTATTGGGTACACGCTTTTTGAAAGGGCCACCCACCACTTCCGACCAACCAACCCTAGTACTAGGAACCTTGCCTACAACGAGCTCTCGAGCCCGAGAACCTTGTAGGTTAGGAGGCAAGGACTGGTTTGTCTAGTGTTCTAATGACGTATATTAGGATGTTAGCAGAACCAGTCTCTGCTTACCTAACCTACAAGGTTCTCGGCCTAACGTCGAGAGCTGATTGTTGGTTAGCTATTCGTTACTTAGCGTCAATCTTTGATTGGCCTTACTTAGCGTCAATCTTTCATTGGCCTTACTTAGCGTCAATCTTTGATTGGTCTTACTTAGCGTTAATCTTTGATTGGCCTTACTTAGCGCCAATCTTTGATTGGCCTTACATAGCGTCGTCACTAAATATTGACACTAAGTAAGGCCTATCAAATATTGACGCTAAGTGAGGCTAATCAAAGATTGGCGCTATGTAATAAATGCTCCTCGGAGGTACTCCATACGCTGGACTGAGCAGCAACTGGGTATCTCATAAAACCTAACCCGCACGTTCACACACACACACAAAGGCAGCACTTACAATAACGTTAACCGGCACAAGGTCCCACTGAACTGCAGGCATTCTGTAGTTGCCTGTTTATATGGGCATTGAGCGGGAACGAGATCTGTGATTCGTCTGTTCTTATCGGCATTGAGTGGGGACAAGATCGGTGATGCGTCGCCTGTTCATATGTGCATTCGGTGTGAACGAGATCAGTGATTCGTACGTTCATATAAGTATTGTGTGGAGATGAGCTCTGTGATTCGTCTGTTCATATAAGTATTGTGTGGATATGAGCTCTGTGATTCCTCTGTTCATATAAGTATTGTGTGGATATGAGCTCTGTGATTCCTCTGTTCATATAAGTATTGTGTGGATATGAGCTCTGTGATTCCTCTGTTCATATAAGTATTGCGTGGAGATGAGCTATGTGATTCGCCGGTTCGAGTAGCGAGTAGGGAAGAGATGTGATTCGTTCATTTCAAGCTTTGGTATCGTCTCTTCATAAAAGTATTAAGTGGGACGAGCTGTCATTCGTTTGTTTATATAAGCATTGGGTGAAGAAGAGCTCCGTGAATTCTTTTCGCACAGGTATTGAGTGGGGACTAGCTCTGTGACTGGTTAATTCAGAGACAAGTAGAACACAAGTTGTTATGGTGGTGGAGCAAAATAGGCTGAGAGCTAATAACAGAGACTAGCACAGTAGCTTTCGCCTGTAGGAAAATGGAATGGATGATGGAACTGAATGAATCGGCATGATTATCACTCATGACTAAACTTTCCAAATTATATTGAGTTGTATATGTCATGACAGTAGGTATCTGGCATACACGTGCCAACAATGAAAATAATGCCAGGGTTATATAGTGCTGTCGGAGCCGGCACAAGCCTTCACAGAAATACATAATACGTCTGCTGGCACAACTTTGGGGCATCAGATGAAATATTCCTCAGCTTGGCGACATAATCAATTCAGACTTCCACCTCCGGACACTCTGATCCGAATTCCTTTAAAGACGATGCAGCATCGATCCAGTGCCAAGCGTGTAATGTGTGCAGATAGGCGGTGCAGCGCCGAAGCATAGACGACACTGCCAAACTTGCAACTGTTGTATGTAAGCTGTGGCAAACGCCATTCCTACCTACATATATACCGTATACTTCTACACGTCAAAACTGAAACACCGACATCTAACGATCGATGGTTCTAACGCCGCTGTGACACGTGGGCCCAAGGATATACATACATAAATATCGTTAGCGTCGCATAGTAGTAGCCAGCTTGTCTGTTCTCAAGCCCTTTTTGCAACTTCACAAAAAAGACGCGATTGCAAGCATTCTGATATTCATACAACACCATCCATAACTAAGGGGCAAATTTTTAAAATTTTATAATTTTGCTTATATTCTTCACACGTACCTCATTTTTTGATAATGAATAGTCCTTATGATGTTCAATAATGTGTGAAAATTGGAATCAGGTGTAAAATATAATATGAAATTTATCAGTGAAAAACTATTATTTTGAAATTTGGAATGTCCTAACTAAGGGACAAATACATTTAAGTCAATATTCAGCAAATATTTGTACCAGAGACATTCAGTGAAAATGCAATGCACAATCAATATTAAGTAAATAGACCCTTGCTTTCAATCACAGCTGCACATCGTCGGCTATATAAACGAATAAGGTCTTGACAATCTTCGATACTTATTTTAGACCATTCCTCTTGAAGTCTCATCGACAAATTCTCGGTATTAATGGGATTTCTAGCCATAACTTCACGCCTAGGGTCTTCCAAAGATTTTCTATAGGATTTAAGTCAGGACTTTGCGGTGGCCAGTCCATAACTTCAACGTCTTTCTGGTTCGGGTAACTCATCCCCGTCTTAGCCTTGTGGCGGGGTGCATTTTATCCTGCATGAAGATCCACATCTGAATTTTAGCTTGGAGGAACAACAACTTTTACAATGTTTTTATACACCTGAGCGTTCACACGGGTTTGTAAGCGAATGAGAGGCGTTGACCCTTGACTTGAAAACATACCAAACACCACCACACTCCCGCCCCCAAAATTTCACAGTCTTTGTTTGTACGCTTAATCTTTCACCTGCACGACTCTTAACAAAGTTCTTACCATCATTTCCAAACTGATTGAATTTGCTCTCGTCCCTGAAAAACACTCGGGCCCGATTATCATATGGCCAGATTATATGCTTGTTTGTATTCTCCAATATCTTCAGATCGTTATTGAAACTACCAAGTGGTTTCTTCTGTGAGCTTCGTGTTAATATGCCTACTGCTTATAGTGGTCTGGGAGACAGTCTACCGCGACACAGTTACACATGTTGTGTTATTCATTACCTTGCCTATTTCCGCTGAAGACTTGAAACGGTCCTTTAACGCCATGTGCTGCATGAGACTGTCCTCTCTAGCTGAAGTTTTGCGGGGTCTACCGGTTTTTTAGGACTAACAATGCAGCTAGTATCATTATAAGACATCATGGTTCTATCCACAACACTTTTCGAATGGTTCACCCTCTCTGAAATCTCTCGAATAACATCTTGTCTTAAGAGGTTATCAACTTTTCGACGTGGTGACATGGTGTCCACTACTGGAATGTTTACAAATATTCAGCGAAAAACCTTTTCTTCTCTGGAAATGAAGCAGTTTGAATTGCGTGTGCAATTTATTGTTATTCTGCATATTTGTCCCATAGTTTTGGACGGTCCAAATTTCAAAAAGCTGAATAAAATTTTCACAACAACAAATTAGGTACGATTGACAAATAGAAGCAAAGTTATAAAGTTTCGAAAATTTGTCCCTTAGTTATGGACGGTCCTGTAGTTCTGTTAGTGCTGTAAGATATTTATGAAACTTAGGTAGGTAGAAGTGCCACGTGAGCATAGATCGGCCACCATAGTCAAGAGTAGAGAGCTAGACAGACAAAATTAATAAAACGGCTAGTCAGTCATGAACTCAATGATTTCCCTCATGTTTCTATGAATTATTACTATTGTTATAGAAGTAACTACCTAAAAGCCGGGCTTGCGCCCTACACTTTGAGACCTATTTCACCGCAGTACTCATAGCACTGAGGAAGTTTTAGGCCGTTTTCTGCGGCTGGAGGAAGAACAGAGGCAGCGTATCGACGGGCAAATTTGCCGCGAAACACCGCTATCTGAGCCTGTTTACTTTCGACCAACACATACCGCTATCCCCGTTGCTGCCAACTACAAGCGCATATCGTCAACGTCGGCACTAGAAGGGACACGTTTTGTTCATATTCAGTAGCCGATCGACGCCCTGTAATGTGAGTGATTCTATTACTTGAAGAAACGATCATCGCCCGTTATGTACCCGGCTGACGTGGGCATAAGTAAATGTATATAATCATTAGACAGTCATTATTGACGGCAAGTTCGAGATCGAGTTCGAGAATCGGAACTATTGACAGCAGCCTCTCCACATCCTAAGTTGGGTATCTTTCAGGGGTAAATTCGCTTCAATTGTCGTGACGACTAGGGTCTTTGCATCGCTATAATTTTGGAACAGGTGTAGGATCTGAACTCAATATCGACGTACTTCTATGGGTAATAACTGTGTACTTGAGCAATCCGTACGTAATGATTTGCATGACGTGTCTTTCTCCTCGATGTTATAATTAGTCCCAGCACGTAAACCATTGCCTTGAAAATTTGGGCCAACTAAACGTTACCTGTCAAGTTCATATTCCGTAAGTTATTAAAAAAATATGGATAGTCCTATTTTTATAGAAAAATCAAGTTAGGATTTACACAGTGAACACTACTTCAAAAAATTGATCTGTCAATACACGTGACGCTTTGTCTACTTAACAGATGCGGCACCGATTTCCGTATGACACTGCCAAGCCTGCACGCAGTTCCTCCAGGTAAGTGATTCAACACCGCTCCATGGGCAGCACCGGCATACAAGCGTCTCGTGTCTCCTTCATTTATATATAGCGTTGCCAAGCCACATCGCTGTTAATTGACAAGTCTGCTGCTGGCTCACACGGTCTCCTTGAGTAAATCTAAATTCCTCCATGGTCGCCATGGCTAAATCTTTCAGCCGCTCGAGTGTCCAGCAAATTAAGAGCAAAGCTTGTCTCTGTCTTCC
>LQNS02277220.1:345150-362824 GCA_001587735.2 Parhyale hawaiensis | reverse complement strand
AACCGGAGATTGCAATTGGCGACTAGCGAAACTTGTGCCCAACTTATTCTTCGCTTCTAATTGAACAGAGGCGCGAGTGTACGACACCCACGTGAGCTTGCGACACGGCTAAATTAGAAAAGAAATTAGATCAGGCCTTTGTATTGAGAGACAATTGTTAAAAGAGACTGATAACATGGCAGCCAGGAGGCTTTATTGAGGCGCTTGAGATCGCGATACAGAGAATTCCCGACGAGCTCCATTATTGAAGACAATCTTTGCGATGTGGTGAAATTTAAGATACGTTTGTCAGCTAGTGAGAGGCTACCATAGAGCCCGGCAGAGAGAGCACAAAATGCATCCGGCTACTGAAGAGTATCTTTGGAGAACGAAAAACGCGTCTAAAGTTTATAGATTATCTTTGGGAACAAGGAACTCGTTTGAATTTTGAAAATCATCTTTAGGGAGCGAAGAACGTGTCTAAATTTTGAGGATCATCTTTGAAAAACGAAGAATGCGTTTAATTTTATTGATACGCAGCTTTGGGAACAAAAAAACGCGTCCGATGATTGAGCAAAATTATGAAGAATGAAGAATGCGTCCGACTATTGAAGAGCATCACTGACAACAAAGAATTCGTCCAATAAATCGAAGAGCACATTTACATATCTCAGACCGCGCACGGTGATGAAAAAAAAAAAAACTTTGGAGAACACGTCTCATTATTGATGAAATTCGTAATAGAACACAGAACACGTCGTCTAATTGCGGAAGAGAATCGATATGACGAGAGAGAATTTACGGAACGTACGTCTCCTACTAATAATAATGGCAGTAAAGAGAACAGAGATGTCAGATTATTGGCAAGACTCTTCAAGATGCGCCGCAACTGATAGCATTTTTGCTAGTAACTGTAACGTAGATCGCGGCAGAGCGAACGCAGAACGAGTCCCTAAGAAAATTTTGGGCCGACTCAGAAGTTGGTTTAACACTTTAGTTTCTGGGTCGGCCATAAGTTTTGTTTAGGATCAGATTATCTGCAAGAATCTGCTCTGAGGCGCCGTCTCGCGTGGGAACAGCAAGGCGAAAAATAAATGAAAACACACAAAAAAAACATCAGTAGGAATGCCACGAGCAGAAGAAGCACAGGGGGTATGAAAATACGGCTATGCCAAGAGCCTAAATTAAATAAGCGTACAAACACACATCTGAACACAGACATACATCTCTTACTTGTATACAACATGCAATAGTGTACATTCTACCCTGCGCTCTGACATCAAAAGCCTGGTAGTCGAGTAGTCAAAGGTACCAGCAGCGAGTGAGGCGGTTGCAGGTTCGCATCCCATCCCAACAAACACAGATTTTCACTGGAACATTCCTGCAACGCGGTGAGGACAGGGGAAGTACGAAAGAGGCTCAAACTGGCCCTCGTTGCTGGCTACTTCTTCTAGCTGAACTTCGTATTACCGAACCATCAGAAATTCTACACTTGCATCATAACGAAAAATACTTCTCAGTATATTCACCGTCTGCGAGACAATTAAGGATAAGTACATTGATGAGACTCGCCATCATTAAATGAAGACGGAAAATAATTACTTCACCAGAAGTGCTGTTTCTTTCGCTTTTCGTGTTTCCGTTAGAGAAGGAGTATTTTTTCCCTTTCATTCGCTGAGGTTCTGTTCTAGTTACGTATTTTGGGCTCAGAACAAATTCCTATGTATATTAGCTACGACCAGGGAGTACAATATAGTATCTATTCTATCAAGTTGAGATACTACAAAAGCCTTCATTTTTGCGACTTCAAAAACTTAATGGGCAACGGCCTCCTTGCCGTTCAGTAGACGATTTTTTCTCGGATCATATCCTTCACAGGGGGGGGGGGGCGGAGAGAATAACAAACCAAGCAACCAACAAACTTTATATTATTATGCAGTGGGATTGTTGGCATTTGAAGAACGAACACGAATTGCTGAGCACACAGCGAATGGTGCACGTATTGTCAGAGCTACCACGGAGCTGGGCACATAGCCAGCGACAATTAATAACCGCGTAACGTAGGTTATTTTCAGTACATTTCCAGCAAAAATTAATATCCACGTAATGTAGGTTACTTTCAGTGTATCTCCAGCGAAAATTAATAGGTACACACGAAATGTAGGTTATTTTCAGTACATCACCAGGGAAAATTAACACCCACGGAATGGAGGTTAACATCAACACAGCACCAGCAGCAATTAATAACCGCGTAATGTAGGTCAACTTGAGCCCATGGCAAGCGACAATAATAGCAGCGTATTGCAGGTTAACTGCGCAGCGATGCCGCGATGATCAACTCATATTGAGGCCGCTGCGTCCATATTATGGCCAACGGGCGACGAACCAATTCAATTAAATCGAAATAGACTGAATTGTGAGCACTGCAAGTAAGGGAATCGGCGGCTGTACGCCTAGTAATGAAGAATGCACTCCTAAAGGGCCCGTAATACGTAAGGAAGGACAGGTATATATAGATGACAGTGCAGCTAAGCGTGGCAAAGGACCGGTGTAACAGTGCAACTAAGGATGACAGTGGACCGGTGTAACAGTGCGACTAAGGATGACAGTGGACCGGTGTAACAGTGCAGCTAAGGATGGCAGAGGACCGGTGTAACAGTGCAACTAAGGATGACAGTGGACCGGTGTAACAGTGCAACTAAGGATGACAGTGGACCGGTGTAACAGTGCGACTAAGGATGGCAGAGGACCGGTGTAACAGTGCAACTAAGGATGACAGTGGACCGGTGTAACAGTGCAACTAAGGATGACAGTGGACCGGTGTAACGGTGACTCTATAAGGATGACAGAGGACCGGTTTAACAGTGCGACTAAGGATGGCAGAGGACCGGTGTAACAGTGCGACTAAGGATAATAGTGGACCGGTGTAACAGTGCAGCTAAGGATGGCAGAGGACCGGCGTAACAGTGCGAGTAGGAATGACAGAGGACCACAATAACAGTAGATAGGTATAACAGTACGACAAAACGTTTGAGCTTTCATTATCCATCGCTCGAAGTTTCAGCTGCAACGCAGTCGCAATTGAATGTTCAACTTGGACTCCATTACATGATACGTTAGTTATAACAGTGATTTTACATTATAAAAGTTAACTATACATAGTGGGAGGAGTTGAGTGTTAACATGTATATGGATGCGGCTAGCGTTTAAAAACATAAATTGCACTTTTGTTAAACTAGAGAAGCACCCACAGAGCTGTAGCCGACCGCAGCCAAACATGGTAATACTCTTGAAAAACGGACCAGCAGACCATCACTAAAACTGGTTAGTTGTTTCTCGTATTGTTGCTAGCACTTCACTTCGCGTAAATTTCGTAAAAATCTGTTCATAACATTTAAACTAAAGGTAATGTAAACTTTGACTGCAATCTCCACTGGAAGCCCACAGATATAGGTCAACTGACCCCCGAGTAATAAGTACAGCTGTAGCCGACCACGGATCGCTAAGAATTATAGCGCATTAGTGGAAGGTTCAACGACTCGCCTCCCATCCCTAGGGAAGTACTCCCACGGTAGCTATGCTCACCAAACAAGATAACTGATTCAGTGCACCGAGCGCCATGAACAAAAATTGTTCGTCTAGCTTGGGGATCGTTTCTACCGGGGCTTATGGCCAAGACACAACAGACAAACAAACGGTTAGACATATTATCCTCGAAAGTTAACCAGCTGTTGACATGTAAATTTCATGAAGAGCCGCCTATAATTTTCCGTGTTCTCTTGGTAACACACAAACAAACAGATAGACAAACTCCGACAGAAAGTTTCTTCCTTTGCGGAGGTAATAAAGAAAGTCATACGCGACACGCTGGTTTCATTTACCTTGCATATAGATGGAGAATCGTCATTCAAGACATGCAAGCTCTCACGATTATTGCTCTTGATAATCAAGAAACCTCATCTATGATGCACGCTGCGAGTAACAATTAGTTTGCATGATGAGTTATCTAGGATGGCCATAAAGACATACAGTACTAGTAGTATTCCCCTAGTTGGAAGATAAAGAGTACATTTCTGTATATATTACGTTCTTAGAAGGGGACATCTTCACAACGACAAAAATGAGGACCTTGTCCGCCCCCTGAATAGGGGTATCTATCGCTACGTAAAGAGGACGTGAAATAAAATCTAGCATCCCTACCCACAGAGTACACTGTGAGCCAAAGAGAGGAAGAAAGAAAGGACATAAAGAATGTCAAGAGAAACGGGGAAAACAGGCACGAGTTAACGCACATGAAAGCAGCAAATCGGGAATGAAGATGAAAAACAGAACAAAGCCATCATCAGTAGGAGCATGAAGATGGAAGCATGCAAAGTGGCACGAAAGACAGACGTCCCGAAGGCCTAATTGATGGCTTGGATGATTTGGAAACCTTTACAATCCCCGTGAGGGCGCTGCTCCCCTTGACATACAGTACTAGTTCTCGCGTTATTCAAATAAAGGATAGTCATAACACAGTGTCCAAACGACAGTCAGTACTTAGTGGAATTCTATAAGGTACTGTACTGGGTCCAATACTCTTCCCTATCATGATAAATGACTTGGGGTACTAGTGCAAGTTTGCCGTTTCTACCTCGTTTGCGGATGACACATGAATACTAGCATCGGTAAAGTCAATAACAGATTTAACTAACATTTTTCGCTGATTATCGGAAAATAACATGACCATCAACGAAACAAAATTTAAACTGTTACAGAATGGAAAATCTCTTCCTTAATTGAATCGACATCCATCATACACAACTTGTGATGGGAACGAAATCGAGAGAGAGTTTAAAGAAACCTTGACGTGAAAATGCCGGATAAAGCCACTTTTGAAGATCACGTGGCTCGAGTTGTAACCATCGGAAAGAAATGAACCAGATGTGTGGTTTGAACTTTCTCTTCATGAGAAGCGGACACAATGCTCGCCTTATTGAAACAACTGATGTGACAGAGGATAGAATAGTGTTCACTTCTTTAGATACCGAGCAAAAGAAAAGGCCTAGAGCGCCGCAATGCTTTAGGGATCACTCACCGTCATTCATTCAGAGATACAGGTCTGAGATATCACTGAAGAACATTGCTTTTGTTCAGTGCAATTTGCTCGAGCTACTGCATTTTCTGAAGCTCGCTTCGCCTAGAAAAGCAGTTAGGTACTCTTTGATATCCATTTTTGAACATGGCATACAAGAACTTCAGCTTCTATCTTCGAAGTAGTTTCATAGCTAAACTTCCTCGAGGCAGTTAAAACTGCATGATGAGCAGAGCCAAAACATTTCCGTTTTAACTGCAGCCAAATTTCACTCCTGTAGGTTCACATGCTCGTATTCCGGATACAAGAAAAAGCGAGCCCCGCTGAATCTTTTGACTTACCAAAATTTGCTCAGTGCTGCTTAACTTTCGAGCATTTCCACACTAATACTGCGGCTTTTATTTGCTAGAGGGAAATTTTGCTCTAGCAAACTCATGCGGCACAACTTTCCTCACTTCAATGGAATCTCAATTCCACAGGTACGAGGTATATTTCGCAGTAAAAAGTTCACCGCAAGAAAGAATAATAAAACCCTAATTAAAAATTATAGTCATATATTTGACGGCTGGGTACTGTAGCAATCGAGAATTTTTATATACGACACGCTGGTTGTAATTCTTCTTTGTGATAAAAATAAATAAGACAAATCCATCGCAATACACTAGCGTCCTTGCCGAAAACCCTAGCCCGTAACGCAGTACAACCTCCAAGAACAACGAAAGAACGGACACTGAGCTTGCAGTAAGTAGAAACACTGAGCTTTTCCGAAGAGGCAGCCCGCGGACACACCCACACCGTTACCAATACAGCCCTCGCTCACGCTACGCTACATGTGCTACAATAATAGTAATAATTTACATACCACTGCTCACTTGCCCTACAAGACAACTAATTCAAAGCAATGGAATTTTGGCAAAACTCAATGAATGTCGGAAGAATTTCTGTCGCTCATTCAGAGTGATACGATTCAGTAGGATGAGCTTCAATTTGTCCAAAACGCCTTTCTTGAATGCCGTATTCGACAGTCAATTGTGACCGAGTTCGAGCGTTACTCAGAAACAGACTACTTCTGAGACAGCGCCATACTCGATTCTTCCCGACAGGATCGCGATTACGGTCAACTCATGCGAAATCGGTTTGCGGCCAACGCCAGAAACTTGGGCCAATATGAGGAACTGAAAGCCCTGGATTGAAGTTGGACAAGAGGTATAGCAAATGCCGTTAGATTAACTCGAACGAGGAGCGCAAACCGTACGTAGCCTTAGTTATATGCATCCTGCATTGTGAATAAAATGTGAATGCAGACACTAATCGCCCAACCAAATATACCTTCCCGTCTACTTACCAAAAATGCTTGTCTTTCTACAATTGATATCGCGTCTTATTCTGCGTCTGGTAACTGTAACCGCCTACTGTTTGTAAATTCATATACATATAAAGTGTTCAAATATACCTTACCTTACCATGCACACTACAAGAGACAAATCTGTATATCTAATATGTATACAGTCAGCATTTGATAGGAGAAAATGGGATAACATCGATACGGACTCGGGAGGAATCGACAAGAGAGTTTAGGCTGCTGTTGCTCACAGGTCATAGAGGTGTTACCTGTCCTAGGGTATATTTTCACACTTCTCGAATGGCACTCTGTAGTATGCAATTTATACATAAAAGTCTCGGCTCTAGAGGAATAAATGTCTATACTATAATTCTGCTTGTCGCTTCGTTAGTTAGTTTCTTAGGTAGCACGACCACGACGCTTTCATCAGTACTAGATAGGGGTATACCTATTATTGTATCCTTGAGGTTTCCTTGATACGACCTGCCAAGGGATCAGTAGGAGAAAGAGTCAAGTTCAAATTTAAGCTCCTATGCTGCTCGGAGGTCTAAGGTAGAAGATGCACTGCCTCACTTGGAACATTTTTCACCTTTCTTATGCATGATGCCGGTCCCAGAGCTTCATAATTGAGGAACAAATTCGTTTCTTCGGCAGAATTTTCATGGGTTCCTTCAGTATTAGATAGGGGAAACATAGGACACTACGAGTCTGAGATATCACTGAAAAATATTGCTTTTGTTCTGTGGAATTTCCACAGGCTTCAACTAGTTCAAAATATCACTGTTCTCAAGCCCACTTGGTTAAAGGTTAAAACGTTAGGTCGATCAGATTCTCATCTATGTACATCTTCGAGTACAATTATTTAATGCTAAATCGTAGGCCACGCCAGCCGTGCCGATCCCCTACAGCAAAAAAAAAAAGCAGAACGAGAGAATATAAAAATAAAATTGAGCCAAAATAGACAATGTTATGGGGAATTGGGCCATTCGGAAGCCATAAAACAACCATTTGGGATGACAGATCATCTCAGATGAAGCAGCCATGGGGTGTTAAAAAATCCTCAAGTCCAACATGAGGCAGCCTTCCCAGTAAAAAATAAAACTTTTATGGTGGTAAGGAGCAAAAACAATTGTAACAAAGAACGTGAAAGGTAATGGCCATTTGTTGTACACATGTAAGCAAGGGAGAAAAACGCATAAAAGAACTGAACAGGATATCGGATGAAAAACTAATTCAGTATGGCAGAAAGGAGAAAATGATTGTAGAGCAAAAAGAAAGAAAAAAAAAACTCGAAAACAGGAGTAATCAAAGCATGAAGAGGAGTACGAGGACCGATACAGCGCTTCAAAATGCATACAAAATCTAACAAGATTACTCGCAGAAACTCACAGCTGCAAGATTCTGAAAGGCACTGAAGCTTAAGCAGACGTACCTGAAACACAGATCGCAGTGTGGACACGCAAGCAGCATCCCATACCGTTTCCTGTGCAGCACAGCTTTCGCTTGGTTAAAGCAAAGTGTGAAAAGTTGTGAAATAACTAGCGTATATTAATTTTGTTGGAAGAAAGGCCAAGAAATTACTGGAGACATACAGAGAATATTAGAACATCTAAGTCAAACATAGGTACAGCAGATAATATATTATTATTATCAACTGAGAGATGAGGTATATAGCTATAATCAATGCTCACGCTGTAGTCAAGTTAAGCGTTGCTCACTAAGCCTTACTTATCGAGGACTCAGATGAGAGCGTTGGTTTCGCCACTATTAAACGCGCTGCCGAAAGCTCCACTTCATGGTGCAGAATATAGTCTTTGGTTTTAGCAAGAGTAATAGATTGGAATTTAAGGCCTGAAACTTTATCCAAAGCTGGCGTAGGTAACGTATCCGTTGCAAATTCTGGAAAAGACAAGCCTAATAGGGTTAGTTCGACTCGGCTTAGCAGCCTAATCGATGACACTTTTGGACTGTTTCAGTGAGAAACAATGAAGCAAATTCGAAGATAATGTAAAAGTAATGCGGAGGCATCTGTACATGTATACGTATTCATAAAAAATATTCAAAAACAGGAGATTCAAAACTCTCTGAAATTGTCTTGGTCTACTGTAAAAAAGCCTTACACGCAGCTCCAAAAAACGAAAAATTATTAAATTGTTTGCGTATATTACACTTGAGCACGTTGCATTTACAATATAATAAACCGATGTGTATTAATCTGTTTAATTATTTCTTTTTTATATCTGCCCGGTTTCTGTCACACTTTATGAAGATAGATAGGTGAAAAGTACGCCAGATTGCAGACAATGGCAAATGCATACGGCAACCATATTGTTGAATGCACTTCTCAATTTGCCAAAGTTGAAATCAAGGCACTGAAGCTATATAAAGCTTCCCTTAGCATTCCCAAGCACGATGATTCATAGGTTCTTCCCACAAATTATTTCGCTGCACGTCAGTTTTCCAACTTTTTTTCAATGTCGACGAAATAGCTGTTCTCTAAGTAAAAAGAAAAATGGGGTTATAAGATATGCTGTCGTATTGATGATACCGAATCGAAATTTATATCTTAGGGAATGCTTGACTGACTGCATAAATCAACTAGAACGCCTCGTGGCTAAGAGTTTCACCCGCGGTGGGGAGCGCAATTTCCAAGCTGACATTTTTTATGGTAAGCTTACTCTAGAGTTGTGGCATTTTTCACACCTAGGTCAACCCACCAGACTCCCAGCAAAAAAAAAAATCATGAACATTGCTCAACTACTTCTCCCTCTCTTTCGGTGGACAGACAAACAAATATACAAGTATACTTAAATCTTCAATGAAAAATTACTACCACTCTTCGCTTCGCTCACGGGGCTAAAGATATGCACTTAAATCCTATATGAAAACATTAAGACCTCTCTTACTTCGTTCACTGGTGATAATTAATTTATCTCCATGTCTAAGAAAGAAAATGAAGGGTATTGCTGTTGAGCAACAAGAGCTGCACTCTTCAGCAATAGTGAAGCTGTTAACGCTCGTCTCTATGTTCCATTAATTGGACCGCTGTATTAACGAAAGTATGATCAATGAAGAAGGGTCATCACAAATTGCTAGCGGTCATTTTTGACAGCGCGGGTACTCTAGTTTTAATAGAATGTTTAAAAGTTAGAGCCAGTGGATGAAAAGTTGGAAAAAAAATCTGTGGTGAGTCGAAAATTTCACTAAACGGAATTACAGGAGAACATAAAGATTAGATTATATCTATCAATGCTGATGAAGGAACAACATCACATGAGGCATGAATGACTTTATTCCGAAGCTTGATGGCAGACAGAAATTATAAACAAACCAATAATGTAGGAAACAAAAACAATGCATCCCTAAACAAAAATTATGGCACAGAGAAGAGCTGAGAGCCCTGATAAGGACGAAAATGAAAAAAATGAGCTGGCAATTCTCAATGACATAACACATCACTAACCAATGCTAACCACAACAGGATGTCGATGCACATCGTCGCCGTTTATAAAGTTACGCCGATTTCGAATGAAGATCTTTGCAGCATTCAAAGTATGTACGAGTACAACACAACCCGGACTTCATCCGAAGGAAGACCTTAAGAGCAACAAAAAGAGTACCATGCACCTACATGGACTAAGTCTACAGAATTGTGAATTACCGAAATAAGATTGCGCAAAATCTACCTGGACACTCTCCAAAGATCATGGCATTGGAGTAAGAACGTGCTAGAGCACAGCCTGGACTTCGTCCAAACACCTTTGGAACATCGGAGTAAGTACATATAGCAATCATGCGCCCAATCCAGCAGCCTCATAAAAATTACGCCTCTCAAACAAACTCAGAGCGTGAGATGGCAGCACTGCAAGCTCACGTCCAGCAGCAATATAAACAAATGGAAGTCCAGAACGACCAGCACGAATCACCATTTTCTGTTTGCGTTATACAGTAATTGGTGCTAGAAAACGGCGCTGACCAACATACAGTGGGCGGCAGCCGTTGTGCACAGGATACAGGCAGACCAAGCGAAGCTGCTACAAAATGATAAAGGAGGAAGGTAACAAATTAGGAAATAAAAATATTAGGTGTATTTCTTGGATCTGTTCCTTACAGTCTATCAATTTCGCTACCGCGGACACAGTTTCGCCATTTATATTGTAACACTGTTTACAATTTGCCTAAAATCCTGAGTCGCCACTGCAGTCTTTACACTACATGTACTGGAAGTACCAGCGCTAAAGTTCAGGACGTCTCTCGTAATTTCCAAGGAATTAAAATTGGCAAAGACGTAATTTTAGGGTGTTGTTCCAACGCGTTAAATTGCTGTCACGAAAGTTTTCTCTTCCAAGAACCTGGAGAGTTTTGCAGTTGAGGCTCACATGGGCAGTGGCGCTAAGATTCAGTGTCAGCAGGCACAGGCAGCAGAAGTGTATCGAACATCAAGCAGTGCCGTGGAAAGTAATGTAACAGGCAAAATTCCCTGTATATTACGATAGCAGTTTCAATTGTTGACGGACAGAAGTGGTGCGATTGCCATCGACGCTTGAATTTGGTTGCCATGTGAACTCCAATGAAAAGAAAATGACACGATACAAAATATCTGGAATTCTATTATCGACCAGCAAATAAGATAGTATTTCATTGAAATATTCTATCAACCTGAACGGCATTGTTAGACAGAAGAATTAACCAATGCAGGGCTTGTTTAATGAAGGAGCTACCCTTCTGAAAAGCAGCCAATACAATAGAGAATGCGGGATAACACGAACACAATAAAGGGCGCATAACAAAATAACAGTGAAGTGCGACCCTGGCAGTTTATGGCCGCCCCAGAAGCTGTTTCACGATTATAGGTTCGGGGTGACTAAGCATTCTGCTAGGGGGTGTAGAGCGTCTGAAACAGGACCGTGAAGCCCCAGGCATCGCTACTGCGACATGGCACAGCTGCTATAGACGTCAACCCAAAATTTTTCTCGTAGCTAAGCTTGACGGCCAGGTGATGTTATTCACGCCACCCCACGTCTGCAAAACCACACGATATTGGTTCCCACTAATTGGGTAGCACTTTGCGACCAATAGCAATCCTAATATAATTAAACGCTTGGTGTCTTTATCAACTTATTTATTTCGTGTCTCTTTTTTACTTAAGGAAATAGGCGGAAAATAAGCCAGGTTGCAGATTCTGTAATTAAGTCGCGTTATCATGATGATCGATGACCAGGCTGTAGAAGATAGCGAAAATGGGATCCTTATCGTTTTACCTGAGTGCACTTCTTGCCTGAAACACTTCCTAAAATCAAAGCAAAGGCATCTGCAGCTTTTGGAGTCTGATTTTTAATTTTTTTTCTCTAATGTCACATCGTATAAATTCAGTAGATCACCAACAGAGCACTCACGAAGGGATGATTTTTCCCGGGCAGTAGACGATTATTTCTTCTAGCTTGCTGTTTATCTTTAACGCAGCAGTTTTCTCTTCATATGCCAAAATTTTAGCACTTCAATGAAGCAGACATTTGTGTTTGGCGGTATCATAGCTATGGTGAGCTCACATTGCATATATGCTGATTGGAGTTGCATTCAAGTTTATTGCAGTTTTTTACTCAAGTTTTCATTTCCGCCTGTCAATATGGAAGAAGCACGTGAAAGCAGGAGAAGGGAGAAGAAAGATCCTAAGGATGAGAGTACGTCAAATTAGCAATGAAAAAGCAATTCAGAGAAGTGAAGTTTCGGCACTAGCCTTTATTAAGCAAACATATCGATTATTGCGTGAATTTTTTCACGCACGGGTCCATTGGTAATTCATATCTTTCTCCTCACTGGAGAGGGTGGTTTTCATGTCTTGATACTATTACAGCTTATTTCACAAAACGAAAGCGCAACCTTCAATCTAGTAAAATGTTCCACGCAAACTTCTTATGAAAGAATACCATAGTTCATTTACAGAAGATAGTAGTGTCAAATTTGGGTGAATGCGCTGTGCCCCTGAATTTCCAGAATTGTGACGACAAACTTACGCCACACCACAGTGGGAATATCAAAGATTCCTCGCTGCAACAGCGGCGTCACGCAATTGTGACGTCACAATCCTGGAAATTTAGGGGCGTAGCACGTACACTCAAATTTGACACAACTATCTTCTGTAAATGAGCTGTGAGAATACTACGTAGTTACAGAGCAGGCTGCTACATCAACACGATATAATAAACCCCGTCGTGTGTTGATTCGTTTATGTATTTATACATATGTTGTAGAAACAATGAGAAGCAGTTGAAATTTTACAACGCACGACGCGCTTTCAACTGTAAACCTCAGCTCATCAGGTGAGAACTCGGATTATCAATAGTTAGTCTGAAGGTGGGAGGCTCAAAGTTGACCAAAGTTAATTCGTTAGAGTCTCGTGAATTTTTGGCAGGTTACCATAGGAAGGTGTAACTATGATACCGAGTTTTAGAAAGATATAGATGTCAGTTCCAACCTTGCAAATGTTTCTTCAATTTTGAAATGCTGCCCGCTGAGTCGACACCAATTACTGCACGGAATGCAGACATACAAATGAACCCGGGCTAGAAAGTGTACGTTCTTCCAAAGGTCACGTTAAGGTTGGCACATCAGTATGGTACTCTTCCTAACCAGTAGCTATAAATTCTACTATTGGCATCGCTACTGTCTCTTAACTGTGCTTTGTATCTTCCAGTATTTCTTCCGAATTTGATAGAATTGAATTATCTTCGTCTGCAGTCTGCAGCCAATTGTAGGCTTTATAGCTACTGGTTATGAAGTCTACCATACTGATGTGCCAACCTTAACGTGCCCTTTGGAAGAACGTACACTTCCGATGTCTGCATTCCGTGCAGTAATTAAGTGGTCTTGACTCAGCAGACAGTATTTCAAAATTAAATTGAAGAAACACTCGCTAGATTGGACCTGACCTTTATATCTTTCGAAAACTCGGTATCATAGTTACACCTTGCTATGGTAACCTGCCAAAAGTTCACAAGAGATTTAACAAATTAAATTTGGTCAACTGTGAGCCTCACCACCCGATGAGCTGAGGTTTAGAGCGAAACGCGTGTCGTGGGTAATAAAATTTCAACTGCTTCTCATTGATTTCTACAATATTTATATGCTTTTATGAATGGAAGCCATTCGAAACATTGAATAAATTTGTACCTATTGTGTAAATAAAATGACTCTCGGAGCATTGATCTATAACCTACCTGAACAAACAAAACGTCTTGTGCGCAGCATTGAAAAGAATAATAAGAAAATCATAAACTGTGACTCGTCCCTGGTCTTCAATAGAACGTGTTTAAGAGAAAATATATTTCCAATCTACACAAATATATATTGGTATGCTTTGGGTCACGCTCTTAAAGAAATAGATAAGCGGAAAATAGGCAAGGTTGCAGATTTTGTAATTAGGTTGCGTTGTACTGGAGATCGGTGACCAGGTTGCAGAAGATAGCGAAAGTAGCCTCTTTATTCCTTTCCTTCAATGTACTTCTTGGCTGAAACACTTCTTGGAATCGCGAAAAAAATAGGGATATTACAGCTTCTCTTAGCGCGGTCATGCAGTCTCATTTTATAACTTTCTCCCCACATCGAACAATATATTTGTTCTCAGTTTACAAATTCAGAAGGTAATCAACGAAGGGCGGACGAGGCGATGATTTTTCTCCGGTAGTAGATATTATTTTTTCCACTTGCCGCATTCCTTTTGACGGAGATGATTCTTTATCTTGACGGCCTTGGCTGATCTCACTTCAACACAAAATCTTCGATACACCGAAGGCTGGCTCGGTATCATGGATACGCGGCGGGTAATTCATTTAAATTCACTGAGGCTTACTGCTTTCTAATGTAAGATTTTTTCCGCATGTAATCTATGGTGGGAGACGATTGTGCTTCTTACATGAATTGAAAGAGAGAGGACTTATCTCTTATCAAAATTTATGACGACTGTTGTAGCGTATCCTTCAGAAGCATATTAATGACAAAGGCAAATTGAAGAGACGGGTCGTGACAAATTCTTCGTTGTCATTCTTGACAGCACGGGCACTCTAGTAATTCTAGAAAAGACGACAAATTAAAATACATGTTAAAAACGTACAAGTATCACTTAGTTCCAGAAGGTTATAACACATTAGGCAATACAGTATTTGACTTAGCCTACCATAGTTTTCACAGGCCGTGTTACACGGTTTTTCGCTAATAAGTTTTAAACCAATTGTCGGATCATTATAGTATTTTAACACAAAGCCTTTTACACCCCTACCTAATTTATAGCCCGCATAGCATATTGCTATATGTTTGTGTTTACAGAGGAGCTTACTCGTCTACTTAAGGATATATTAAGCTGAAGCCAGGAAGTCGCTTCTCCACATTCGGACGACGCCCAACTTGTGCTGCAATCAGACGCCGGTGTTACCCTCACAGTGTTACTCGGTGTCACCCCGTGTAGAGGTGAATGCGACGTGCGATGTCAGCGCCCCAAAAATTAAGAAAACTACACAAAAGTGCTTCACATGCTAGAATTCAAGCAATATATGGTAGTCATACATTTTGTAATACTAATTAGCTAAAATCATAGTCAATGTTTGTAACCCTAAAATTTAGGAAGGTTGTCGTCGATGTCTCCAGTGTTACGCAACCTGTATCGCATTGGAGGCCGGTGTAGCACAGGTGACACAGAATTGCCTGATTGCAACACGCCCTAAGTTGGGCGTCGTCCGAACGTGGAGAAGTGACTTCCTGTCATCAGCCTAATTTATACTTAATATACACGAACAAACAGCTCTGTAAACACATATACCAATATGCTATGTGGGCTATAAATTAAGTAGGGGTGTAAAAGGCTTTGTGTTGAAATACCATAGTGATTCGACAATTCGTTTAAGAATTATTACTGAAAAAAACTGCAACACGGCCAGTGAAAACTATAGTAATCATTGAGTAATATATATCTCCTCACAGCTGAAACGCAAGCTTCTTTACAATTCTATATGTATATATATATATATATATAAATCATATAATATATCCACCCGAACGTACTTACATAGCAGACATTGATGCAACTGCGTAAACCAACGGATTAGCCAGCAGCGAGTAATCACCACAGTGTACGTAACAGCTGACACCTGGATTACCAGGCACTCTAGTAAATACGAGTATGAGTCCAGCAATTATTCTAATATTAGAAGTTTGGTAACACTGGAATTTCAAACATACGTCGTAACCATATGTTAAATCTTGCCCAACGCATGGTGAAGCTATTGGAATATTTTATTGCCACAGATCTGCAGGCCACCTCCGCGCAGAGTGTTAGCTTAAAACAAAGCGTGTTTTATGATAAGTAATTGGGTCAAAACATTTAGATCCTGTATGAAACGCAAGGTTAAACAAATGGTTTGTTAATCATTTCGTGCCTGAACTACACATGACTAGCATTCGTAGTAATACCGCAGAAGATACAATACGTCACAAATGTGCACAGTAGCAACGAAAGAGTCAAGAGATACATTACGCAGTAGTGCAAAGCAAGTCCGCCAGCACTATAGTTTACGAAACTGTAACTTAGATTTTGCAGCCATTACCATAAGCGTTACAGGCGACAAGCTGCTCGTCGTACAAAGACAGCCGGTGCAGTGCTTTAGAGGCCACGAGGTCCATCGCAGACACGCTGCATAGCGCTACTCGTACCGTCGTACGTAAGTTTACATTTAGCGGCGATTGTTAGGTCTTGACCGTTGAGCGACTGAATTAGGCATCCTTTTCGAAGAAATGACTTTGTTTAGAACGGCCAAATATGTGCTCAGTAACCACGAAATGGTGAATGCGCCAGTTAAAGACAAAAACAATGGAGCAAATGCGGTACACGATGAAATTTTACCAAACTTACATCAGACGTACTGTGGCTTAACAAACATTTCCCCTCGGTATGAATATCCCAAAATGCTGCAGTTGAAACCATGAGTTAACACAAGGCTTAACTATAATTCAAATAGCGAAAGAAATAAAAATTCAAAAAATAAGCACGACAGAGCGTGCAGATCAGAAAAGGGAAGCCAGCAAAGCAAACCTGCAAATCCTGCCATTTTTCCCTATGGCAGCTCCAGCAAACATCGAGAGCGGCAATTTATAGTTAGAGCCTCCAATTAAAAGAGCGAAATCTGTCCATTTCAATGAACGCCAGGCAAAGGCGTCAAAAATAGACAATAATGCGTACTGAATTGATAACCCACGCAGATTTTCTTTTTTTATACAGTAGTTTATTTTGATTGCGAATGCAGTTTTAGAACATTTCCGGGATGTTAATTAAAAATCTAGAAACAGACATTCATGCCAACTCTACGGCTTTTGCTCTATAAACTTGATGCTCAAATGAATTATTAATTCAACTGAAGACTACGTACAGACTTCCGTAATACAGGACGACATAGTGCAACAGGTACTCCTCAATCACCCTTTTCTCCATCATAAAAACACAAATATTTATGTGTACACATATACAGCATATGCGTATTTGCCTGTACTACAGACAGTCTTTTGGATAAGTGAAAGACCCTTCTCGAAAAATACACCGGAAATGGTCATTCAATATTTTTTGTTAATTACTTCCGCCAAGGAGGTTATATTTCTGTCGCGTTAGTTTGTCTGTCACCCAGATAACTGAAAATGTTATGGACGGATTTGTGCAAAATTTATAGGGACTGTTAAGTACTTTAGGAGGAACAGATGATAAACGTTTGGTGAAGATCCGTTCAACAGATTGTTTGTCCCCTTTTGTTTTGGTAAGAACTCAAAAAATTTTTGACAGATTTTCTTGAAATTTCCATGAATTGTGATGAATATTGCGAAGAGCAAATGATCAAATTTGTGTCATTATCTGTTTGTCCGATCCGTTTCTGTGTTTGATGTTTGTCGAAATATTTGTCAGACAATAACTTAGAATGTTGTCGACTCCGGACATTCATGAAATTCGTAGGAATTATTAAAAGCCATAAAAGACCAAATTTTGTTGATGATAGGTTCGTCCAATTGTGTGTTTGACTGATATTTGTCATAGAGTTTGTCAGGATAAAAGGTAAAAAATTACGGACGGATCTTCAAAAAAATTACAGGAGCTGTTATTACACCTTTACACCTTTATTGTTCTCTCACAAATAAATGTTAACAAATTAAAAAACTAATTGAACAGTATTTACATAATTGACCGAGAACAAGCCCGTTAAAAGTAATAATAACTTATTGGGCAAACGGCATTTTCTAAACATATT
>LQNS02277220.1:232468-251640 GCA_001587735.2 Parhyale hawaiensis | reverse complement strand
ATGAAGAATGAAGGACGAAAATCGCCAATATATTTGCCTCTCGCGTTAGCTGTAGCACAGATACCGGATTTTGCATGTAAGGCCAAATGCGAGTTGAACAGTGAATTCAGGCGTAACACACGAAGGAACGAACGAACGAACAACGCTATTAATATTATAGATTTTATTATAATTCTGCTTGAGACTCCGTTTGTATGTCCAACCGTCCGACCATGTGCCTGCACGTTATGCTTTTCATTATTAGATAGGGAGAAATTCAACTTGCAAGAAGCTCTGATTTTCACTAAAAAAAAGATGAACCATAGCTTACTTCTAACGCTTCTTGAAAAAATTTCCAGTCAGTTTCCAAGCAAAGACATGAAGATCATCTCACTCGTATCATATCTACCACTTTTAATTTTCTTACGACGAATTATGTTCACTTTGCTGGCGGATGATGACATTCTTAATAGGGCTAGATGCTTAGCTAGAATGCTCCAGGCTCTGGGCTCCCATCTCGATTCTAAAGTATTTCTTGAAATGATTGTGCGCCATCTGAGCAAATATATTGACATCTTGAAAACAAAGGGTTACGCTACTGTGACCGAAGAAACGTTCCTAGTCTGTTGTACTTTGTTGTAAAGATATGGCAAAAAACATAAATGAAAAATTATGGGCTATTGATCAATACCTACGGGTCCCATAACAGTGCTTGAAAAAAGATCGGGTTTGCCGAGAAGAAATTGAAATGTGTAAGATTATGAAGAACTAAATTATCTGTAAACTGTGGGAGACGTCGTTTCGGAAAGGCGTGCAAATACACAGAACAATGCTAGAAGTGCCATCTGACCTCAATGTCTTGATCAAGACACAAGTGTAAACTCTTTGCTGAGAAAACAAAAGCGAGATGACATCAGAATACTAGGAGAGGTTAGACGGACTGGGTAACGGTATACAGGGTTAAGCGGCCGACATTACTATAGTTCAGACGGGGTGAGTTCAGTTAGAAGCGCTGCCTCACGTAAGTTTTCACTTACTAAAGTAAGTGAAAACATTAGTTAACCGTGGAATTTCCACTGGTCCCGCAAGTTAAAATAATTGGGTGAGCCCTTTAATAACTGAATTAATATGCTAGAGTAGAACACGTAATTAACGTAATTACGTAAGCAGCATGCACAGAATGGAGCAGGCACTTATGTAATTAGACTTGATAAAACGGAATAAGGGTTTTCGTCAATAGAATTCGGAGCATAGGAAAAACAATTAAGTAAAAAGAATTGATGCGTTCGCTCTTAAGCAGCATTTAAAGAAAGCACCGAGTCCATTAGAAGATTATTTCTGCGGACTTTGCACAGATTCAACAGACCACGGCTGGAATGAGACATGCTGCGTGCGGCAGATATCGCCTGCCAATCGAGCTTCTGAACCTTATTTCATTCATTAATACTACTATGCGAAGTATTAGATATTAAAAGTCAACATATTTATCGACGTGAAAAAGCTACTGTACTAAATGATAATAGCTTATATTATGGGTTCATTTTTTGTAACCTCTGTAACCTATTAAAAAGTTAGAATTTATCGATGCTGGAAGATCATTTCCATAATGAAACAAGCAATTCACTAATATGATAATGCGGTGGAATAAATTTTCAATTTACTAACATATTTACTTACGAGCAAATAATTACCAAATCAACATTTTTTCTACTGGAAAATATGCGAAAAACAAAGTAAACAATTTGTTGATACCACTACGTGAAGCAGCAAACATTATTAAATAATTATTAATTCATCTGCAACTCGCTACTGGTCAGAATTCATTGATATCCAACATCAATTGCATAGGATAACATGTCTAGTACCCGTCCACCATGCTAGTACCCGTCCACCATGCTAGTAGCCGTCCACTTGGCACTCAAAAACTTCCTGTGTGAAAACTAGCCGTACTAGAAAGCCGTACATAGGCTCAAACTGTTGGCTAAGTAGTGCCGCACCATCCCTGAAAATTACGGGGGGAAAAAAAAAGCAATAAAAATGGTGACGGTTTACCCATTTTTTTTTCATGTTTTTAGAGAAAAACTGTCATAACCACCACCATTTTTATTGTTTTATTTATTTTGCCCGTCATTTTCAGGGATGGTGTTACCCTAACTACAGTCCATCCGCACCCACACAGCCCCCTGCTGAAAAGCATGCACCGATCCGCTAATCGTATCAGCGACACTGCATAACCTCCCATCAAAACAGTCGGAGACGCACAGAGGCCGGCTAGCAGGATCTGCCTACGGACACAGAAACTCACGATGGACAGCCACACTGTTTGCATTATAGCTACGCTTCTGCTTATGTTGCAGAGGGCTCTAGTTATCCAGCCAAGGAGGATATGTTGTTATCGGAGTTTATCTATTTGTCTCTTGTCTGTCATCAAGATAATTACCTCCGCCAAGGAGATTATGTGTTCATCGTGTTTGTCTGTCTGTTTGTTTGTCTGTCACCAAGATAACTCAAAAAGTCAAAAACCGATTTGGACATAATTTACAGGGATTGTTAGCTATGTTAGGAGGAACAAATGATTAACGTTTGGTGAAAATATGTCTATCGGTTTGTTTGCTTGTCTGCCTCATTTTTCTCAATGCCATAGCTCAAAAAGTTATGGATGGATTTTGATGAAGTTAACATGACTTATTAGGTATATAACAAAGAGTAATTGACCAAATTTTGGTAATGATTCGTTGCTTCATTCGTTCTTCACTGTTTTTAATTTTATGCTTGTTAGCACAATAACTCAAAAAATAATGGATCTTAATGAAATTTATAGGAGTTGTTAGTATTGTTAAAAGACATAAATGAATAAAATTTTGGTGCAGGTCGGTTTGTTTGTTTGCATGTTTGACTCATGTTTGTCATAACGTTTGTTAGCAGTATAACTCAAAAAGTTATGAACGGATCTTCAAGAAAATTGCACAAACTGTTATAGCATACGCAATAATACGAAAAGTTTATACAAAGAAATTTATGGTTTCACAGCCAATTTGAATTTTTTGCTACCGTTGCCTTGCTTGGCGGAGGTATGCGCTCTCAGAGTGCTCTAGTCCAAAAAGTTATGGACGGACCGCTACGAAATTTGCCGGGATGATTGGGTATGTTAGGAGAAACAGATGATTGCCTTGTGGTGAAGACCCGTGTAACAGTTTATATGTTTGACTCATTTTCTTGGTAACATAACTCATAAAGTTATGAACGAATCTTCATGATATTTGCACGAACTATTAGGAACGTGACTATAGAAAATGACCGAGTTTATGTGATGATCTCTTTGTCTCTATGCTTGCTTTCATGTTTATCAGTAAAATAATACAAAACGTTGTGAAATGATATCCATAATATTTGCCGGAATTGTTAGAAATATTAAAAAAACAGATATGACCAAATTTGGTGATGATCGCTTCGTTCGTTTGTGTTTGACTTACGTTAGTCAGAACAAAACACGATAAGTTATGGACAGACCTCTAAAAATACAGGAGCTATAAAGAATGCTAAGAGGCACAATTGACTAACTTTTGGTGATGGTCATATGTACAGCCTGCTTTCCGACACTAATTTGATCTTTCCCATTAATATTACCTTGCTTAGCGGGAGTATGAGCATTTGGAGTGATACTCTCGCTAAAGAGGCCACAAGACAGACAAAATATGTACTGCTGCACGAAAAAAAAAATAAAGCTTACCGTACTTCACTGAAGCAGAAATGATAGCACCCATCGCTTTCGATAATTCAAATCGATAGTGGAGCAGGTAAGCGCAACGGATCCTCTCAGGGGATGCCAAAATATCACAAGCGTATGTATGGACAACAAAAGCGTGTCAACGCCAACTCCTTGCACACGCTTTCGACGACAAGGCGCATCAGTGGAGCATTAGAAGCGCTTAATGAGTAGTTGACTCTCCATCTCTCACGTCACATCAAGATATGAGCATTAACCTTTTGCACTAAATTCTTCGTGAAATTAGTGATATTACAAACTATACGGTATACAGTATTTCTTTTCGCAAGTAGAGGATTAAGAATTATAATTGGTAGCTTAAGCTTCTTCCGCACAAGTTTGCTGCGATAATGATAGGCAACAAAGGACGCGTATTATCCCAATAAATCGAGAAATTATCCTTCATGGGAACAAAAGACGAGAAAGATCAGTGGGAATACGAGAACAAAAGATTGAAAGTGACAGAGTTAAATATGCGATAAAGTTTTGTGCAACTACCCGAGCCACAATGGAGATAGGCATCATGTGGGGCCCAGGTGGAAAGAACATCGGGGCCCCATGTGGGAAACCCATATGGGTCCGAGCTCTTTTTTTTAAAAACAGTTTTTGAATCGATCCCAAGAAACCCAACATTTGCCCATGCATATCCCAGCTGGGCCCCATGTAGTGCAACCCACATAGGCATGAGGAGTGATGTTACAACAGGGCCCATGTGGGAAGCCCATATGGGTCCCAGCTGGGATGTGGTTGGGCAAGTGTTCGGTTTTCTACATGGGATTCATTCAAAAACGGTTTTTAAAAAAAGGAGCTGGGGCCCATATGGGCTTCCCAGAAGGGCCCCGTCGGGAACCTCCCTCCTTATCCCCATATGGGCACGACTCACGAAAAGGGACGTTCTCAATGGGGCCCGTCTGGGAAGCCCATATGGGTCCCAGCTAGTGATTCAAAAGGTTTTTGGAGGGTATCTCGTGGGAGACCCAGACTTTGCCCATGCATATCCCAGAAGTTTCCCATGAACTGCCCACGAAATCCTATGCCTAGCCTGGGATCGAACCTACATCGAACAGATACCACTTACCTTACACTCACGCCTTAGCCCACTCTACCACCGAGACCTATTTACATGACACGTCAGACTACTGCTAAATCTAAAGCTTGGTAAATATTTTTTGCGGTATATGTTATAAACTATATTGTAACTTGAAGACAACGTGCACTTTCATGTTTTAATGACGAATTTTATCTTAATACAAGATCCAAAGCACTAGCCAATGTAGGATATAGCTGGGCAGTCCATCCGTTACCCACGTGGGAACCACAATATGTTGCCCATATTGAGAAATCCCTTGTGGGTGTGATGTGGGAAGACCCGCTAAATTGTTAATATGGGTTGTCGCATGGAAGCCCACTTAGTACCCATGTGGGAATCACTATACCTTGCCCAAACTGGGGAAACCCATTCGTGTCCCCGTGGGTCTGATATGGGATGACACATGATATTATTTATGTGGGATAGAGTTGGGCTACCCATGTGGTACACATTCGGGAATTACCATTCGTTGCCCGTATTGGGTGAGCCCAGGTGGGTCCGGTTTGAGATATCCCACAATATTGCTAACATGGGACGTAGCAGGGAAGCCCATCTGGTATCCATCTGAGAATTAATATACTTGGTTCACACTGGGAACACCCATTCGTGTCCAGGTGGATCCGATATGGGAAAGCCCATGATATTATTCATATATGGGAAAGCGTTAGGATACTTATGTGGTACCTATTTGGGAAACACCATACGAGGCCCATATGGGAAGCTCCACTGGTGCCCACCTGGGTATGAGGTATATTCACCCACCAACGCTCGTTTGAGGGATACAGCTGGGAAGCCCACTTTTTACCCACGTGGAAAACACCGCTCATTTCCCACGCTGAGAAAGACCGCACGGGCCCCAGATGGTAAAGACATGGTAGAGCCCACATTGGGTTATCCCAGTTAGAGCCCAGATTATGCCCATACGTGGCCAGCAGATGCCTATATCCCACCTGGTGCTCATGTGGGGCCCACGAGCGATTGTTGCTCGGGTAGCAGCTAAGCGTCATCAGGGAATACACAAGGGTTGTGCTGGTACCGTGTGAGCTGAACAATTTTGTAAGTGTTAACAATACCTAGTGGACCAGGCTGCCAAAAGTTATGGCAAGGAATTTGCATCGACACCTCGTGAGTGTTGATGAGTTTCGTCGCGATTGTACTATGGATGAATTCTAGCCAGTAGAGCTACTGACCAATCTTCTTCTAAAATAAACTTAAGACTCGATTTGGTTAAGACATACATCGTTCTCATTTCTGACCAAATCCCCCTAACTCAAACACAACAATATCTTTTTTTTTTAAATTTTAAAAAACCAGTGCAAAAAAATAGGTAACAAAACTTGAACTATTAGGTAACTTCTGTGTCACGTGCAGCCAGAATACGCTAGAAACAGATACTACAGGTATATGTCGAACTGCGCCCGAAACGCGTCGAAGCATATTTTTACTGAAAGAAAATTTAAAAGAGAGTGGAAGAAACAACGGGATCCTTACAACTCGCTACTCGCCGTCCCGCTGGTCACGGAATGCAGCATCACCTCAGCACAAGATGGGTGACGGGAGTAACGCCACCTGTACCTCGTCCAAAGAACCTACAACGTATTCTAGGTATACAGAGAAAATTGAACTTGACCCGAACCCTCGATGGTGGCGCACGTCATCCATTGCCGGAACCACACAATGCAACCGCACGCTGAACGGTGTGTGAGCCGAACATCCGTTCTTAAGTTGATTGCAGGATTTCTTGATGTGTCCCCGACATAACAGATGAAACAGCAGCATATTCTATAGAGAGAAGAAAATGCTGAAAAAGTCCAGGGTCACGATGAGCCAAACTCTTGTGTGCATTTCACGAATAGATTGCCTTCTTCTCAGTACGTGTCCGCTGCCTTCGATACGAGTACCCATGCATAAAGTTAATTGCCTGTGTATTTTGAAATTTAGAGATGCTTTGCATAGTGTGGACTGTGGATTCTACTCTGTGTTCATTTATAATGAACATCTGTGTTTGTTTATTTGAGAGTCGTATTTTCGGCTGTCTATCGTATTCCCATACAGGAGGGAGACACGAAATACACATATAGGCATAGGCTATATATAAATGTCTTCATTGTAATGTTCTGATATTTATTTCACGAACTCAACTTCTTTACCAATAAAGCAATAGGTTCATATACAAGTAGTAGTAGTAGTAGCAGTAATGGAAAATTACTAGTGTAACAGTCGCATTGCGCGGTTCACATATAAGCCAGAGAATAAGTAAGATAGCGTTCTACTGGCTGCGGGTCCCAAAGACAAAGCAAGAAATCAATGAGTCAAATCGAGAGCTCTCTCTGGAGCAGCGACGTGACAAATAGCTCCGTATCTTTCGCTCAGAGTTGACCTCCCTTTCAAAAATTACATTATTCTTACGTAAACAAACGCTATGATGACATTACTTCTTCACCGGGACAGCGAAAATACAACTCTCTTCAGTGCATAAGCATTAAACACTATGATGTAGATCACTGTATACGTAAATATGTATTTCGTGTTCCTTCTCAAGCAACGAAGTATGAAATTAAGTACAAGTTAATTTTTTTCTAATTCAGTTTGCAAGAACTGGAGTGTGACAAAAATCAAAACTGCGAAGCGGGTACACAAAGACTTGCGTCTGCACTGCGCCTGAGACACGGTGGTATTCACTGCTCAAAATTTCCATGTACCGTTTCGGTAAAAAAATAGCTGTAGCGATAACAGAAAATTCACCATGGGCGTGAACGAGAAAGGGGTAAGTTATTTGCTATCATTTCTGACAGACGGGTTCACTAATTAACAATAAAGCTTGGGCCCCTAACTTTCCTAACAGCAAGAAAGCCATAATCAGTGAAAAGATATAATATTGATACCGTCGGTCGTACCAGCTGAACTTGTAATATTACGCATTAAAGCTGCTATCAACGCAACCACCGTACGCAAATGCTGCGATAAAAGACTCAGAAGCGATGATGATAATTGGTATGAAATAGACTGAATTTCTGTTAACTCAGTTTATGGCACGCATTTTAACTGGAACGCGAATTAACGAGATGCTCGACAATTAGCTACGAACTAATGGCAAACATTTGCAAGGTAACCAAGGAGAGCTAGCTTAATCATGCTAAACTATTTAGCGTCACTGCACAGCGCACAGCTGCAAGACAATAAATGCTTACGGAAAGATTTCAAGCTTAGCATGTAAAAAGAAAGAACTAATAAGGTATATTTGCGGCACACGAAAAACAGCGCACAATTAATTAGTAAAATAAATAATAAAAACGACATGAGATCAACACAACAGAGTAGAAATTATGTTAAAAATAGCCGAAAAACTTGCCTAATTAAGGTTAAGGTGCATCAAAATTCCATGTTTGCATGTTAATGAGGAACCCAACAAGAAGATCGAAGGTATGTGACGAATAATTATAACACTCTGGTTCCTTTATTAATACTGAATGCGCACTTTGTAAAGAACTGGCTAACTCGACTGCTTTACAAAGGCACACTGCATCAAACCACAGGAAGGGGAGAAGCTCATGAACAACAGTAGATGCTGGTATACAAGCGCGCCCTATTTTTGCCGATCTCAGAACTGTGCATCCTTCAACAATACGTCATCGCCGTTGTTTTGTTGTTTTCGGGTGTGGTTTTAGAAAAATGAGGTGACTCACTGACCAGCTATGGCGGCGTTACTAATAATGGTGTCAGCATTCAGTTCTCAAACGAGAGAAGCCGGTATTATTTGGAATAAAATATATTAATAAAGCAGCCCCAAGCTCACTATCAAGGCTCCTGCTGGGCCATCAACTGCCAAGAGACTGCACGATTAAAGTCCAATCGCGCACGGCCATTGGTCCCAAGTCCGGCTTGCCTAGCCAATCAGCGAAGCTCATTCCCTTTCAAAACTGGAGAGCATCAAAGGATGGAGGTAGCACGTCGTTATCAAACATTCATCTCCAAACTGAGGCATTATCCCGTACATCTACACCATGTACATATAGTAATTCTGTCTCATATGGTGTCGAGCGTGAGACATAAGTAGACCTTACTTACTTCATAAGTAGACCTTAGATAGGCAGGATTGAAGTAAACAAGTAGTTTTATAAGCTCGTACGGTCTTGCATTCACAATGGAAAATTGTGAATACGATTCATTCAGTAATAAAAATATATTTTCAAGCAAACAGTACTGAAATTTGAGTTTCAAAATGAGCATGCGCCCCTTGAGAAAATTGGCTCGCATCTTAACTACAGAGAATAACGACTGAAGTCACGGTTTATTATTCAAGTGCAACGTTTCTCCGAGCTAATACTGAAAGCGTAACGTGCAGACACATGGACGTACGGATGGAGCCTCAAGCACAATTATAATATAATTGGGCGGCAGTAGACAGACCAACAAGCCCATTCCAAGACAGCCGCCGGGACTTACGTCCGGCCCTCTATGAGCTACTGCCATTATGTCAGTATCATGTAGAGGACTGAGGAAAAAAAAAGAAAAAGGGGAAAAAATCTTAGCCACAGAGACGATCATGCAAACATGATTTATAACTGCAGATCTGCGGAGCCCAGTGACGATAATATGATAGCCCTCTTTAGCGTGAGCAGAAGTGTAGCTGTATTGGGAACAGTGTGCATGTCTGTTTTGCATTTGTCTGTCCGGGTGACGGTGTACGCCCCCTAGCTTGTATGATATGTATGTGACGGATCAAATCGTTTCATCCATATATTATCTCTGACCTCAACCTGGATGGGTTTGGGACCAGTTCTAGCATGTGTTGCTGCTTCCTTGAGATTTCACATTTGATTATCCGAATGATGGTGGATAGTCTAGCGGGCTGCGTGTGTTCAGGCGGATTCCACAGTACAATCATTGTTAACTTATTATCACCTGATTACCTTCCAACAGCACCTATAGCAGCTGATGACTCGATTTCTCGCGCAGATTTCAAACACTAAAGTTAAACAAATGAGCTTTTCTTCTAACGATTTTCAATTGTCGATGGCACCAAAAGTGCTGTTCTACACAGGTATACGAAATAAAGAAGAATACCAACCGTATGCTGACCAATAAATTCATAACTCGTAATATGTAACAGCTACACCATATGCCCAGAGCGCTTAGCCCATTACTGTTCGCATGAAACGAAAATAAATACCGTGGCACATCAATATTTTAAAAAAAATAAGTGAAAGGTCGATTGGACGGCAAGGGTTTAATCATGACACTAGCAGTTATTGGGAGAAAAGCATATAGCAGTTCCATAAGTAAGAGTGGCAGTGTTCGCAAACAGCACACGTAACACTGTTCCCGAATAGCACACGTAGCACTGTTCCCGAATAGCACACGTAACACTGTTCCCGAACGCAGCACATCCAGGAGTCCACGACCAGCGCAAATCAATGCCATGCACGGCTCAAGGCGTCAGTTCAGGCACTACAAGTTAAGCTAATCACGTCTCAATATTACAGCGAGACATGCTAAGTTCGTGCCTACCTTCGTACAAAATTGCAACGGTTATGACAGTTCATGGCAGAGAAGGGGAGACTTCAAGGGTGGCTGAGATCGTAAACGTTTCCTGAGTGATGTGGATCGGTAGATATACGCACGATCGCTAAAGAAATGCAGAGTTACAACTATTGCAGTGCATGAATGGGTACACTCTAGGAGCCTTTTAGATACAAATCGCTGTTTTACATCTATACGAAGACCCTAACAGCATTCTGGGTGGCCTCTGAGACGCTATAATGGTCGTAAATGAACTGCTGGGGCGGCCAAAATTTTTGTGAGGGAAGCTTGCTGTTTTTCTGAGGTAAATGAACTTCACCACCCAGTTGGATGCCAAAGAGCAAATTCAATTAATGCAAATCATATTGAAATTGATGATTATCATCCAGAGTAAGTCTTTATTTGTAGCAAGAATAGCACCAGTAATGTCCTACATTTGCTTATTGAGCGTTTATAGGAAGATGGCGGCGGTAACGTGTCAATTCTAGAAATACCAGCGAGTTTGAGAAGCCCACACAAAATTTTTATTTTCCTTCAAGGACGTCGAATACAATAAATTTCACTGTGATTTTGTTAAGCTTTTACAATTGAATGCAACTACGGAAATAAAAAATACTGATAACTTGAAAAGTACATCAAGGGCTTTAAAACCTTGATTGGAAAGCTGCAGTTCTTTTAAAACTCAGGGTTTTATACAGAGATGGAACTAGAATCCTTGAATTTTCTGTTTTAAAAACTACAGAAATATAAGAAGACATATATTGAAAGGTGCAATGCAGAAAAAGTGACAAAACTGATACGTAAAGAAATTCAAACAAACGCCTACATCAAGGAAAATTAGACATATGTCAACATTATGGCTGGTGCAACGTAATTAAGGTTAACATGAACGTCTACTTCTGTGACTGGAAGTGCATATTTGTTTCACAGTCTTCCAGTGCCAGATCTTCATTATATTTGTAATCTGCCATCATACTTCTCCATATTTGCCCTATATTTTCATGTTTCAGTAAGAAATTTAGAATTCCCCTTCTATCCCGTTTTCAAACCTTTAAAAGTATAAAATGGAACTTTCTTTTCGAACAGTCTCCACCCAACAAATAGTCCGGTTGTGGGAGAGGATGAGGTAGCTGTTACGAGCACAGTAGAGATAACTCGCCGTCGTATCTCTTACTGGGCCGCAGCTGAAACAGACCCGGATGACACCAATATCGACAGCGCTCGCAGCACACGAGGAGGAGTGAATAACGGGACCTGGACCTCGTCCGAAGACCCTCGGTGTATTTTAGGTACAGCAAGCTTTCTAAAGTGGCGTATATTACCAAACTCTTCAGTGCTGAATAAAAACTGATGAATAATATCACCGCAAGCAGTGTGGAAAGTTGACGTATTAAATGTTAGTGTTTGTAGTCACTGCATGTCTTTCGTCTCTCATTTTCAAATGCAGAGAAATATATTTGTTGTTCACTACCAAGACGCAGCGCTGCTTTAACGGAGTCATCCAAAAACACGGCGAGGACATCGAAATTCTCTAGCAATTATGAACTGCACCAAGTACATAAACCCGGGCTTACAGGATAGGCATTTGACGCTGTTAAACCCCGTCAAGCGTATGACTGTTACTTAGCTTCTTGTACACAACAAAAAAGTGCGTAGAGATATCCGAAAGCTTCACTACAGGCCCTTGCTATGGAAGCTGACAGGACGACAAAATTTTAACATTAGTATACATATTTTGGCATACGCACAATAGCATTTACGAGGGAGGAACAATATCTTCAGACGATGACGGACTCTAATAGCGTCACAAGGCTATCGGTAACCGGAAAAAACCCCGGTAGGAAAAAAGCTTCGTTTTCTCTTGAAGCTATATTTGAGAGCTCTATTTATTTATATAAATACAGCATATTTAATTAAACTAAACTCTATTGTGCTAAGCTAAATTTGACCCAATATTTGCATGGCGAATGTAGGTTGAAAGAACCCCTGAAATATGTAGGTAATGTGAGGTTAAGTTATAAATTTAGTTAAGTGAGCTTAAGTTAGGTGATCATAGGTTAGGTGAGCTTAGGCAAGGAGAAGTTGGGTTATTGGTACAGTTAGGTGAGAGCAGCGTAGGTTAAGTTAGGTGAGGTTAGTTTGGGTTAGTGAAGACTGCGAAGTTGGGCTAGGCTATACCTATGCATAAGATCCAAATTTGTACATTTTGAACTTGTTAGCCCAAACACCAGACACCTCGAGTTATCCCTATCCAAGAAGCAAAGAGCTCAACGGGAAAACTCACGGGAAACTAGCATCAAAAAGTGACGTCTGTAATCACGTTAACATCGGCTGAGCATCCCATGAATATTTTTATAAATTTCGCCTGAAAAATAGTCATTAGTTGCGAATTTCAACCATTGAGCAAATGAACAAAAGAAGAGAATATATACTAATTGAATCAGAAACAATTGCACTAGCCAACCAATTTTAACTTCGTCTCTGCTACTTAAGTAAATGTCGGCGTATGACATTAATTTAGGTGCGCTGAATCCAAATCTATGCTTAGATTTGTCCCAGCACGTAAGGTTCTTGACCTTCTCGTAAGAGTAGCATTATACGATACGTCTGAAATTGTTGCCAGCGGGCGTTCTGAAAGAATAGCACTGATGAAATACAAGAAACAGCGCGTCATTCCTGGAAAATAAGACGTGATGAACAAAAACTGTCTTCAGATAAGGCTTAACAAAGTGGAACTGATTCAAGTACAGTTGAAAGAATTCCAGTAGTAAATTGCTTTTTGACCAATATTGGAAGTACATATGCAGTGAAGGCTGGTGGAATTTTTCACAGCACTTAGCGGCAAAATCTAAGCCGGTATAGGCCCCAAATTCATCTTCTTTGCAGTAAAGCCTCATTTGCACATCGTATTTAATATAGTGCTCTTCACAAAACACATTTGAACATATCACCGTGTCTGTTGCACTTAATTCATTCAAACTCCCGCTCCTCACTGCATGACCAACTACTTGAGTTGCACCCATGCACAAAACGCAGTGAAACCATTGTCGTCAAGTGCAGAAACTTTGAGCAAATTAAACACTCATATGGTGTCTCTCGCGTCAAGAATATAACAGTGAATACATTTTTGGCTAGGATTACGAACCCAACCTATGGAGGCCTGAGGTCCGACCCCTCAAATGTTTACTTCGACCCGTAGGCGAGATGTAATTTGGCTACATGCGGTGCGGTCACGGCGAAATTTTATTTTAGTTTCGTTGAGTCCTCCTGTTACACTCTTTGTATTCTGGGCCTATCACCTAAAAATTGCTTACATACGAAAAGTTAGGTACATAATTACGCAACGATTCAAACCATTAGGAAATGTTAGGTGGGCGATGCCTGCTTTTCTCATAATTAATCGCTGTAACGAAAAAAAAAAAATGTTCAGGGATAGTTAGCTGAGGTTAATTTAGATTAGATTAGATAGGCGGCAGTAGACGAACCAAAAAGCCCATTCCCAAAGAGACACCGGAACTTACACCCCGGCCCTCTATGAGCTATTGCCATTATGTTAGTAGGATGTAGAGGAATGGAGAAACGAGAGGAGAAAAAATGTAAGATGATAGAGAAAAAAAGAAAGGAGAAATAAAAAAAGAAGGGGGAGAAGAATCTACGCCAAAGCGATGGTCATGAATGCCCGCCAGCAGGATCGATGGCCGCTGATATGATTAGGTCAGTTTAGGTGAAAAAATTACAAACTCGTAAGTCAGGTTGGAAGAAACTAAGTAGTGTTATGGCAGAATAGGTTATGTTTAGTTAGATGTGGTTAGATTAAGCTCCGTTAGAAAAAGCTAGACTAGGCTAGAGTAGGTAAATGCAGTGCAGTATAATTTAATTTATTTTAAGATAAGTTGCTTCAAAAGAACTAAGTATGGGCGATAAATGTAGATTACGAGATAGGCGGAGCTTTTTTCCTACACCGGTGTAAATCACAGTTTGCGCACAAAACAGATACAGCACCAAATACAACAGAATTGAATTCCCAGCAACGCTTGCACATGAAGAGTCGTGTTGGACAGTGATATCAACTAACACCATTTCAACAATAAATTACAGTCCACTAAACCTACAGTGAGACAAGGTCTGCAGCACGCGACTTAGAGAATACCTTTGTCAAAAAAATTAACTCAATGGCAAAAATAGCAATAAATTGTGTATGAAGGAAACAAACACTGACGTGCAGTATTTCATGTAGATGTTCCAATGTGATGCTTAGCAAGACGCTTTGCAGTGTAAAATAAATAAAATACAACAGTTGATAGCAGAACGAAAGCATATGAGCACAACTGCGAAGTATTATATACCATGTGGTAAACGATGCACAGCACACCAAAAGAATGTTACTACAACTGCACAACATACTGCACACTATAGGCAGTGATTCACAGCACACCAAAAGAATGAATGTTACTACAACTGCACAACATACTGCACGCTATAGGCAGTGATTCACAGCACACCAAAAGAATGAATGTTACTACAACTGCACAACATACTGCACGCTATAGGCAGTGATTCACAGCACAAAAAAAAAATGTTTCCTCAGCTGCAAAGCACAACCTGCGAGACACAATAAGACGAAAGCCTTAGGACATGACAGAACTGCAACAAGTCAGATTACGTCTCATTTGTGAGGTATCATCTGGAGCCGTCACCGACATCCAGAAGCCAGAAAATTCAGAAACCCAGAAAATATTATTCGAGCATTGGAACGTTTTCCCAGTCACTGACTGGTCCAGATAACCCTCCACCGTAGCTGCACTCCAAACCTGAGGATTGAATATTAAACTGAACACGTTTGCTGAACATACCATACGGATGTCAGCTTGTTCTTTGGAACTATCTAAAAGATAGATGAACGTATTATGTATTAGCGGGCTTGTAAAGAGTAGAAATACACAGAACTGACCTAGAACTCGTCTGGTGAAATATAACTATCCCGCCTAAAACTCGGCAGTTCAAATATTATTTAAATATATATATATAACAACGCACATAGTCAACAGCAAGGTCACAGCACACTCTTGAGTTTCTTTATGATATTGAATAAGGACTTCGACTAGGCCCCTACAATATTTTCAATGGGCTCCTATTTTCAAGAAATCATTCCTGTTTTTGACGTAAAAGAATGTGTTAAACTATAGACACACGCTATTAGGGCCACAGTTCGTCTTCGAGTCTAATGACTTCTTGAAGAAACTTCAATAACATGATTACTAATTCACTGTGCAGCTTATGTTGTTGTTGCATGCGCTTAGATTATTTTCAAAAGGTCAGCTGAAATTACCATAAAACAGCCTAAAAGCTCTCTTCCCAAATGTCTTGTGTCGAGTGTGTAGTCGATAAAGTATAATGTAGTCTAGGTATGATAATGGCCATCATGAACGTAGACTTAACATTACAGACCGCACATCACCGTAGTCGGATTTTAATCCGGTACTTAACTATGTACGCATGCACATTGAATTATACCACATATAAAAATAGGCGACGATATTACATTACGATAACGCAGCCCTCTCATAATTTCCAAATTTTGAAGAAAAATTTGTGGTAGGCGGTTGGGTCGCGTGATATTTTCAATAAATACGCCCATTTCCAAACTGTGTATAATTTCGTGTGTTCTCTTGACTAACATTTCTTCCACTACAAAATATGTCTTTTGTGCGATCCACAATTCTGGGCAAAATCCCGACGACATCTGCTATGACCCAAAGGACAATGCTACTCACGACAAAAAAGTCTACAAAACCATAGCTTTGCTAACGGAGACACACGCAAAAGACATACATAAACCTGCGCATTCCATCATAACATATATAGGCTACCCATAGATGTACACAGAAACACTGTACCCCACAGACACACAGAAATACACAGTTGTATTCACACAATCACAAAATACATAGAAGCACGCACAAAATATCCGCTCGCAACAAAGGCGCACGTAAGTAAAAGAACACGTAAACAGCCACATGACAAGGTGACCTGCAACAGTGTCCAACAATATACGAGCAACAGAGACAACATCACGTGCCCAGAGGTCTGGAAGCTGCGTTGCCAACTCTCAGTGAGGTAAAACTGCAAATTAGAAAGCTCGTAAACCTTTGCGCGCAGTAAAAGAAAATATTCTGACTTGTGCGTGGCTTTACACCCACAGCTACTGAAAAAATATACACATTCCCAAGGGCAGAGAAAATAAAAAAAGTATGACTGAAAGGACACCAAAGTTGGTTAGCGTGCCGAATAATTTAAGACTACCTGAAGGAGATCTTCTATACTTGAATAGGGCTAAATTTATGATCGTCATTCTACAGTTCGGAGAGTGGGTCCAGCGTCAGGTTACAGCTTCTACCAAGGCACACAAAATTATAGCCACAACGGCATTAAACACTCCTTGAATCTCCCATGACTCTTTTCTGATAGATTTGCACAGGCAAGATTTAGAACAGTTACTACCTTTTTTTTTTCCTCCAGAGGCACCACCAAGCGTATAAATGCACTTTTCCCATTTTCTGTTCCTGTGGAGACGGTGATCGCTGGATCTCAAGCAACGACTTCACTTCAGAAATCAGAGAAATCGTCTGGGGAAACGTGTGTGTTCCCTTTGAAGAGGGCTTAATGGTTAGAAACAGGCGAATGTCCGATGATGCCGCGTCAGGGGAATCAAGATTTTGTAAAAAAATGTTGCTGCCGCAATGGAGAGTTTCCGTCTGGACACAGTGTGTGTCAGAGACAGAGGCACTACCTTGCAGATGCAAGGTAGTGCCTTTGACGTGTGATATTTGAGTACGGACAGACTGCCAGGATACCCATCACTGTGCTATGCGTGTCTCCCCGAGGGCATCTCCCGCTGTGTCTCCCCCCCCCCCCCAAAAAAAAAATGATTAACATGACTTTGGTTACGGAAGGTTTAACACTTGCGTTATTGGGGATCAAAACAGACTGCTTAGCCGCAGTCATTATAGTGACGTACTCACACTTTCATCAATCGAGTGTAAGTCTGTCAAAGAAAGTCTTTCTGGTGTTCTTGTCTCATGTCCGAAAAATGCTTTGTGTTGTTCACTTTCTCTTGTAATTCATATGGACTATAAACAGCCCAGGAATACAACGTGCAGGCACATTTTGCATGAAGATATACTCATCAGTGACGTTTTCACATATCTAATTCATTTTGCTATTTTAGACAAATTTACTGGCAAACAGTTATACGCTAGTCTTCTAAACTGAGAGCCTCCACTCGATGGATGGCGTTTAATTAAATCGATACCAGAAGTGGACACCCAGGAAAGAGTGCCGTTTCAATTGGTTCTCGGTCGCACTTAAACAACTGATGCCACTACTTTACTACGCCATATAATGGGGTATAATCTCTGCAAGTTGCACACACATCTACCGTACATTGACATGTGATATTTAATATACAGAAGAAGCGGATCACTGCGGCTCCATAGTCACGACCAAGATAAATGAGAAGTATGAGGAGGCACAGTTGTATCCACAGTGACTTGGACTATAGGAGCCAGCCAGTCAGTGGCGCGCGATCCTTATTCAACTAATCTGGCCAATGGAAAGTGCAAAGGCAGTAGCGGCAAAGAATGAAGGCACTAAAACTAAGGCTTAGGCCACGAAATGTTTTGCTTTTTGACACTTATTGCAAATTTTGATCATTTCAAAATTATTAATCAACGTAAACATAGCAACACAATTTGGCAGCAACATAATACGCCGCTACAAATAAAATATGGCAGAACATTCATCGTAAAACGGTAAGAAAGAGACCAATTATTTCCTCCGGTTCGATGTCGTAGCGTAGGTACATGCTCGAAAAATTTCATCGAACGTTTCCATTTGTTGAACTACGCTTTTCTACGTCACTAATGATCCTCTTACCGCAAAAAAAAAATGTCACAATGTGGTGGTTCGGAGGATATAATACAATTTATATCCGAGATTATGGTCAGTACGTTGGACGGGGAGACAGCTACGAAGAACTACAACAACCAATGTGCATCTTTGCGTACGGAAATCATGCGAACTCTTCCGGATGCATGAAGTCAGTTGAATCGTGCATGGTAGACGAAATACTATCATTTTTCATACCAAAAATTATAGCAGACACTGAAGTAAACTTTGCCCCCTAGATGTGCTGCAAACAAAGTATCGTATGGCACAGACATTGAAAAACTAATACATTCACCGCCACGATCAATATTTGTACCAGGTGTGTAATATATACACACCTGGTACAGGTATATATATATATATATATATATGCTGCGTGTCACAGTGCAAAGTAACAAATTTCCACAATAAAACTTAAAAATTACGGCTAAAACTCAAATTTTGTTGTCGATTTTGTTGTACGCTACGTGTCGCATTTCACAGTAACAACTGCGGCACCCAATCTCAAATTTACGGCTAGGCATCAAATGATGATGGGAAGTACAGCACATTGTACTTCGTCTCAGACAAACCCAGTTTACGCTGTCTGTCACACAACGTAGTAATAACAGCAGCAACCAAAATCAAATTTACTGCAAAGAATCACACGAGCTTTGTCGTCGACGAGTGCAGCGTGCACTGTTTGTCGCATGACATGCTAATAACCCCAACAATTCCTATCAAATTTACTGCCAGGACTCAACCAAACGTTGTCCCACACAACTAAAGTATCTGCTGCGTGTCGCAGAACAAAGCAACAACAGCAAAAAGCAGCGTGAAGTGCATAAAATAGAATAAAGTCTTCCCCAAATACAAGGTTGGCCGCTC
>LQNS02277220.1:216398-232418 GCA_001587735.2 Parhyale hawaiensis | reverse complement strand
TTGTCCCACACAACTAAAGTATCTGCTGCGTGTCGCAGAACAAAGCAACAACAGCAAAAAGCAGCGTGAAGTGCATAAAATAGAATAAAGTCTTCCCCAAATACAAGGTTGGCCGCTCCGAGACCGCCTGCTCTTAAACCATTAACTGCTCTAGTGCCGCACTTCCTGGGATTTTAGTGGAACGTCATAAAGTGAGAGATCGCCAAGGAGAAACTCACGAGTCTTATTGATGCAGTGAATAGTGAGGGTAGGAGTGGTGCCAAGTGTTATTTGGTCAATGATGAGATCCATTAGCAGTGGCCCGAGTCGAAGAGTTGTGCGGCCATTAGATGTGGTCACAGTCTATGGCTTAATAACGAGGGCATCAGAAGTGGCTACAGTCTATGGCCCTGCAAGGAGGGCATCAGAAGTGGTCACAGGCTATGACTGAACAAAGATAACAGCAAAGAATAATTCAAAATTAAGTGAGTGGCGTCCTCCAGTATAAGACCAGAGTAGCGAAAAAGAACAGGTAACGAACTTGACTTGCTGTCTCTTAGACGCAGAGTCTGCTACTGATTGCGTTTACTTTGCATAGCTCTGGCTATTTCTATAGGAACATATAGCAATGAAAGGCACCATCCAAATTTCAAACACGAAACAAGAAAAATTGATCAATTGGTGACTAGTTTTTTTACCTACTGTCCTTGACATCGGTGTCTTAAAACTAATAATAATAATAATTAGAGAAACATTTCGGAAGCGCATGCCGCCACCAACAATGCAGCAGTTTTCACGAAAAATTAAAAAAATTTCGAAGTCAGGAATTCTTTTGGATTAGCACAAAAATTAAGTCATTTCTGCTTCGTATCATACCCAGCAGTTCCTGTAAATTTCTTCGATAACCGTCCATCACTATTTAATACCCGCGAGCGAAGCGAAGAGCGGTGATAATGTTTTCGTTGAAGATTTAAGTTTAAATATTTGTATATATATTTGTCTGTCCATTCATAAAGAGGTAGGAGTTGAGCACTGTTAATATGTATAAATTTATTTTGTAGGGAATCAGGGGGGTTGAATTAGACGTGAGCAAAGCAAAAAAAAAAAAAAAAACTAGAATTAGCTGGCCAATAAAAATGACAGCGATGAATTTTGTTGTTTGTCCACCCAATAAGAGGCAGAAGGAGTTGAGTCATAATAATTTTTTTAGGCAGTTAGGTGGGTTGCCTGAGATGTAAAAAATGGCTATAATTTTGAATAAACTGACCATAAAAAATGACGGCGTTGAATCTGCCCTAATCGCGGGTGATAGTCTTACGTCACGAGGCGTTCTAGTTGAGCTATGCTTTGAAAAACAAAAATACAAATACAGTGATACACGAATAAATAAATTATCACCAAAATTTGGTCATTTGCGCCTCTTAACCATCCCAACAGCTCCTGCAAATTTCATAAAGATCCGTTCATAACTTTCTGGGTAATATTGCTGACAAACAGGAAGACAAATACACAGTGAAATTGATAAAACTAGTAACAAATCATTGCAAATATGTTGATCATCTCCTCCTCTTAACATTTCTGACATTTTCATGCAAATTCCTAACAAATTCGTTTATAATTTTCTAAATAACGCTGCCAAATATATCAGGTAGACAAACACTCTGCACTAAAAGTTAATACAAGTTTCTCCTAACATACTTATCAATCCCTGTAAATTTCAAGAATATCCGCCCATAACTATCTGAGTTGTCTTTGACAGACAAAGAGACGAGCAGACAAACCGGCAACTCGCATAAACCATAATCTCCTGGGCGGAGGTGATAACAATAATTAACACGAACTCAATAGCATTAAACCAGTAGGTTCACAGATATGTCTACCAGTACATATTGAACAACAGTGTTACACCAGGAATGAGAGCCAAGCCAGTAAATCGTCAACAAACATTAATGAAAATCGCTCGAGTGCATGCCATGCATTATTATTATTATTATATTCAGATGTTTAAGTCTTCGTTTCTACAACAAAGGCGATCTCAGGAAGAGAGAAAGGACGTTTAGTATGTCGATGCACAGGTAGAACCCATACACGAGGGTGTTCCCACACCTAATCAACGCGCATGGGAACAGCAAGTCGGGAAAGAAGAGAGATGAACAGAACTAAGCATGATCAGTAGAAATATGAAAATGCAAGGAAGCAAAGTGGGCACGAAAGACAGATATCACGAAGACCTAGCTAACGGCTAAGGTAACCTGCTGCTGCTCCCCATAACATGGGATGGTCCATCCTATGCCCCCTGAGGGGTACATGCCACGCAGTGAGTTTAAATTATTCGAAACGAAATTTATACAGCTTGTAAGTATATAAGTAACAAAAAATTTTCTGTAACTTCTGCAACATGGATTACTATTTAAACTTAATCGAATTGTCTACCAACTGGGCAAGATACAACATCCATTTATTCATCATCAGGACTTTCACTGTATAGTAGAGACCATCTATGGGTAAATATCTGTACACAATCAGCCAACGCCAGGAAGTAATTTTAACGAGAATTAGCTCTAGCAAGCACAAAAATTATACAATCGCCAAGAGAACAATAAAGGCAAGGACACGACCACCAAAATTTAATGACAGTGAGGTCACGCCTGCTAACGGGCACAGCCAGAACCCGTATAGCGCTACTTGAGCACAGAGTTCAATCTTCCTGCAGCAGTAAGTAGCGGATATTTTCATCCTCACCTACAGGTTATAGGGACACTGCGGGGCAAAACTAAGTCACCACAGGAAGTCCTCGTTCTAGGCCAGAGTTCCGCTCAGGAATCAAGTGGGACTGAACAAGACCTCTGATGCGTGTTGCAATCAAAAAGCCCTGTCCAAACTACCGCTCATATGTGCGAAAAACGCCTGTGCGATTTCGCACAACTCAGACAAAAATCTCGCAGCAGTGTCCACACTGTCTCACGGTGCATTGTAGCGACGCTCAACTATTAAGTGCAGATGTTTAGCAATATCTACTTTTGTGCTCACGCTCTTTGGTTCAAAGAAGCTGCAATTTTTGTAGCTTCCTATTAATAACTTAGTTTACTGGTAGTATCGACAAAACTACGATTAAGCAATGATTCTAAATGAAGATACTACTTCTATGCGTTCTTTAGCAAAACGCATACTGCCATCAGAGCTTGGGTTGATATTTTCACACTTTTCTTTACTACTCGGTATTGTTTTTGAGGTTGTCAAGTAAATAAATTTTTAACTGGAGTTCCTCGACAATTTATGTTCCCCATACGTAGTGTAACATATTCGGACACATTACTTTGTCTCTTAAACACAACTGAGTACCCACAAAACGACGATAAAATGTTTACCGTCAACTCAGTTTTCGTGACAAGTGTCACTACTGCAGTGAAGTTTCATATTTCTCGTCAAATTTGCAGTGAATTAGAACTCAGGGAAGGTGGGGCTTTTAAAATGTCTACATAGAAGCAAAAAAACCTCATGTAACGCCTAATTTATTTGTATAGAGTGAGCGGAACAACATACTTCGGAGTGAGCCTGCTTTGTTCGCAGCCTGAATCGCGCGAAAATATCCAGCAAGTTGGACTGTCGCCAAAACGCACAAGGTTGCGATTTGACGACGAAAATTTGCAGCAATCAGCAAAATCGCCGTAGTGTGGACAGATTTTGGCGGTAGTCTGGACGGGGCTTTAGGGTGTTCAAACACTACAAGCGGAGCGGAGCCGCGCGAAGCGAAGCGGCGCGTAGCGGTAGCGATTTGGTGTTTCAAATATAAGCGGAGCAGAGCGGCGCGGTTTAGGTATTCCGAAGGGGTGAATCTCGATTTTTCGCCTATTTACGAATGAAACCGGCAACTTTTGACCAATTGTGCTCTATTATAATGAGCAAAATTTTAAAAAGGTAAGACAAATTTGCCATTGAGTAGGGTTGGGTAATATTCAGTAGGGTAACAATAACAGTGTTATTCTTATGAAGGTTGGTATTCATATTGCAAACTCTATTTACCATTGAGACTATTAATTTCATAAAGTGAGTTATCATGGTGTTCAACGTCGATTAATAAGACACTTTTCTATCAAATTGTAACGTTTTTGTTCTGTTTTGAATTAGTATTTTAAATGGATAGATATTTTGTATTCCAATAGTGAATGCCGCTAGCCGCAAAAAATGCTTGCCAATTTCTTGTGCGTACCGCTCCGCTCCGCTCGGGCCGCTCCGTTCCGCTTGTAGTGTGATGAGCGAAGCGTTTCTGCATAGGAATATCTAAAAGCATTAATGCCGTTCAGCTTGTGGCGTATAAGCACCCTTGTATACACTACATCCACTTTGACTCAGCTTAGATTACACCGACTAAAGCCACAACATTTATAGAGCTATGAGCTGAGTACAACCACCTTTCTTTCCAAACATTGCCTTTACTTGCAAGCATTGTGATCAATTGATATACGAAAATCATGAGTATATCCCATGGCTGACGTTTATATGCTCTCTTGCCGGTTTGTTTACATTTTATAAAAACAGCCAATTTAAAGCTCCGCCTGCAGAGCTAATAAGTGAGGTTTCTGCTTATTCCGCTGAGATGGCGTCGTATTTATCCCATACCAGCTGCAAACTATGAAAACTCCACAGAACAAATGCAGTGTTCTGGAGTGATATCTCAGTTCTAGTTTTCCCTATCTAATACTAATGAAAGCGTCACGGTCGTACTACGTTACTAACGAAGGGACAAACAGAATTATAATCAAGATTTTACGGTCAAACGGTCTTACATCGGAACTCGTAACAACACGGTCTAGACTCTCACTACAACACTCCTCTATCCGTGCTCCTGATTACCTTTCACCTACCGAGAGAATGAAGGAAAACGAGCTAGCAGTTTTGATGAAATACCACAATATTGATTCTCAACTTATTAAATCGTAAGAAAAATCTTTAAATGATAATAAATATTGCACATCATCACAGACAGTGTTTCATTTACGCAAACTTAGTAAACAGAGTCAAATAAAGGGCACGCGTGGACGTAGAACTCCTGTTCGAAGTTGGCACTAGTGCTGCAGGAAAAAGGAGCCAATTCAAAACCAAGGTGGCGTGGCAAGCAGCTAAATCAAGGACTTGGAATTAAAAAATTTTGTGTCTAAATAGAAACCGGTATAAAACAAGTCCGACCTAAAAAGAGGACGTCCTGTATTTTACTTAATAAGAGGCAAATGCTTCGCTCGCCTTCAAGTATCTGGGAATCACTCGCCAAGTGCGTAAAAATAAGCAACGCGCAACTTGCTGATGGGCTGTTTTGCCATGTCAATTCAGATGGAGTTAACCCTTTTTTCCGCTAACCCTTTCTCTCAAGAAATAATCTGACTTTTTCGCATAAACAGCACAATTTGTAATGTACACATGGCCACCGAATGAGAGAAAAGGTTATTGGTACAGTCTATCTAACCGCATACTCCATCAGGGAAATCCACATGCACTGGCTCGTGCTGCAGATCGATGCCCGCTAGTTCTCAGAAGAGTGCACGGCTGCAGTCGCTCACAGATAGTAGGAGCTATGGCGTCTAAGACTAAAGGTTCATACGACCCTCACCTTCCCCCTCCCTCCCCGATCACACCCATCCCTTGTTCGGTAAGTACCCACTCAATGGAAAGTGCCCGCCACAAATGCTGGCGTCGCAAGCCAAACATCGTCAAAAATCACCTGCCGGGCGGAGAGACGATCTCGGGTACCAGAACAAGCAAACACAGCACGCAAACGTCTCGTTTCTGCGGATGTAGAGCTGCAATTCATTGGATAACAACACGTCTGAACAGTTGAATATTAACGTTCAAGGAGCAGCCATGAAATTGCCTTAGTACCCAACTAACCTGTTGCAGTATCGATAATACCTAAAGCTTGTGATCTGTGAGATGTCCTGGGTACACAAAGCTCTACACATAAGTTACCTCAACACTACATAGCATCGTATTCTTAATCTAAAGCTGCTCATTACCGGACAGGACAATTATAAAGCAGAAAAGCCAATAGGCACACCTCCATATCGGTGTTGGCTTAAGGAGAGTACAAATCATCTTTTCCCCTTTTACATCAACAACCTTGAGGAAAAAGTAAACCACAAATTCCCCTTAAGTTGTTGCACATAACGGAGCGAGCGGACATAACCAAAACAATCAACGGATTTCCCAATTCCGTAGCCGAATTTGTTTTCAAAGCTTTAAGCTTTAGCTACTTGGTTATGTCGTTAGGGCTTTAAGACGTTACTTGCTCTGTTTAAAGGTCCAAAATTAATCGCCCATGTTTAGACCTTCGTGTATGCGACCGTAAGTTCACTTGCCAAATCGATAATGTTAGTGGCACGGTGAGGTCCATTTAAATACGCGCAACGATCGCCGTTCTTCAGTGGACTACACGATAATTGGTTGGGAAGTGAAGCGAGAGGAGCTTAGCCTAGAGCCTCCTTTATTTGCCACAGTTAGCCGATAGTGAAGGCTTACAATGGGTAGATTTGGTGGACTAATGGTTCGTAGAACTCTGAGACACAGCCTTACATGTATTACTGTACCATGCCCGTAAATAAATTGAATACTAAGCGCTCTACAAAACAGCAGTACAGGTCTTGCAGTCAAGCTACTGCTTCTACTTTGAACCTCTCTACCTGCAGAGTTCACCTCGATCTGGAGAGGGAAATAGAAAAGGGACAGGAAGTACTGCTAGCAAAATTAGAAACCCATTATAAAGACAAGCAAATGGGGGAGGGAAAGGGAAGAGCAGCAGAAAAAATTATTGGGAGCAGAGAGAGCGAAAACTGCAGACACGGAAGGAGAGACGCGATGTTGTAAGGGAACAATAATTCGTTGTAGCCTTTTACACAACACACGGCACTCCAAGAGAAGAATATTCCGCTTAGGCCTTGCTGACAGTAGCCGGTAACCGAAGAGCAGCATAATCAACTGATGCCTTACTACAGACAGAAATCAGAATTCCAAGAGAAGAATAATAATCCGCTTATGACTTACAGCAGACGCTATTCCAAAAGAAGAATAATAAGAAATATTATGAGTGGGCCAGCAGAAACACATGGAACCTACCACTACAGGAGCAAAAAGTTCAGGCATTCACCGAAACATGATTTATTCGCTGACGAAGCGAGCTGGAGAGAAAGCTTTTGCTTCAACAACTCCAACTGATTCTAAACCAGAGAGACTGCTGTTGAAACTTTAATACCCACGGGAAAGAACACAATTTCGCTTCTTTTCCTTCACAGTTTGCATTCGATGAATAAAATTTGCTTTTGTGTATATACGGATGCTGTCATGCAGGAGGGTCGCAGGGGAGGCAGAAACGCCGAAGATAGTGTCGAAAGTCTGGAGATTTAGAGACTGTGGAGCGAGATTGACTTTGCTAACGCCATTATCTTCTCAGGTTTCATAACTGCGAGGTGGTACTGTAGGAAAAAGCGAGGCACTGAAATGAAGGCCAGCTGCAGTAGCTATAGGTTGTGAGTTTGGAGTGTGGAGTGTGCCCACCAAAATGGAAAAAATATGACTACCTGCGCAAGAAAAAGTTATGGGGACAGCGAAAGAGCAGTTTGAAATAATTACAAATAGCCAATGCGAAATCCAAGTATGACGAAGAGCAAAACAAGTGAAGAGACGGAAATGAAGGCTAAACTGCCCTCTAAATAATGTATTACCATACACCAATAGAACAAATCACAGGAGAAGTGAGCAGAGGCATGAAGATATAATGCTACAGAAGCAGCTACTGTGTAACCTGAAATCATCAGTGATGAACGTGCAAGACAAGGTTGAAAGAAAAGTATATATATGGCGTATGACATTAGCAAAATAAAATAAAAAAAGGACCAACAAGTCGCATAACTTGGGCAGCTTGGGTGATTTAGGACGAAATCCTGGTGGTGGGATGCGCGTCACCCCACGCGTGCCGAGTCCTGGCAGCTTTGGCTGCCTGCGGTTGGGTCACGGTACATGCAACCATGAAGTGGTAGAGCCAGTAACGAGTTACGCCAGCAAAGGCCAAATCCTTAACATGGCAAGTCAAGAGATAGCAGAGTTAGATCGAAAGTTCCCGTCATTACAGGTATGAGAAACATAAAAGGGTATTATAAATTTCAGAGAAATCGAATGATTTCAATAAAATTCGATATAAAACGAGATGAAAGGCTGACTCATTGCAGCGTATGGTGACAAGCTACACAATCATTTATGAAATGGAACAAAATAATCACAAGAAGCTTATCTTTTCTATGGAAGTTTAATACGTAGTACTTATTCAACATCTCAGTAATATGAGTAGCTTTTTAATTCCCTTAGATTCCCCTGTTCCCATGATTTGCTTTACTAACATAGTGACCAGTATTAATAACAATCGAATGAGTACAGAAGGCACCAATATATAGAATCAATGGAAGCATGAGGTGTTGTCTATCAGTATTTGGGAAGAACAAACAATACGATGCATATCCTGATAACATGCGGCAATATTGGAATTTGAAAAAGTGCCCCGGACGTTTGCCCAGTATACAAGATAAACATATCACTGATATACTGATAACAGAATAATTACCTCGGCCAAGGAGGCTGTGTTTTCGTCGAGTTTGTCTATCCGTTTGTCTGTCTATCTCTGCGTCTATCACCAAAATAACTAAAAAAATTGTAGACTAATCTTTACGAAATTTACAGGGATTGGTAGGTATGTTAGAAGAACCAGATGATTAACTTTTGGTGAAGATCCGTTCATATATATGCGTCTGTTTGTGTCAGCCTCTTTTTTCTCAGTATAATCATTCAAAAAGTTAGAGATGGATTTTTTTTTCTATTTTACATGAGTTGTTAGGCATAGTAAGAAGAGTATGTGACCAAATTTTTCTGACGATTAGTTGGTTTGTTTGTTTATCTCTGTGTTTGATTTTATGTTTGTTAACAACATATTTCAAAAAGTTGTGAGCGGATCTTTATGAAATTTACAAAAATTGTTAGAAATATTAAAAAAATATAAAATGATCAAACATTGGTGATGATAGGTTCCTTTGTTTGTGAGTTTGACGAATGTTTGACAAAATGAACGGATCTTCGTGAAATTCGTAAGAAATGTTGGAAACGTTGAAAGACACAAAAGACCCAATATTGGTGATGATCTGTAAGTCCGTCTCCACAACAATGGCGATCTACCAGAGGAAGAAGCAAGGGACATATAGCATGACGATAAAAATGTGGGGAACCCATGCACGAAGGTGTTCCCACACAGTATCAACGCGCATGGGAACCACAAGTCAGGAAAGAAGAGGAAGATCAGAATAAAGCATGAGCAAGTAGGAGTATTAAAATAGAAGGAAGCAAAGTGGGCACGAAAGATAGACGTCCCGAAGGCTTAGCTAATGGCTAAGGTAACCTACACGAGCCCCCTGGGGTCGCCGCGCCCCATATCATAGGATGGATGGGCGAATGTTTGTTAAAATGTTTGCCACAACATAACTCATGAACTTACAGACGGGTCTGCAAGAACATTACAGAACCTTTTATTTGCTGTCTAAAGGCAGAATTGACCAGATTTTGGTAGTGATAAGGAGAAATCTTAGTTTTGGAACATTTCAAATTTTCGTTATTGTTGTTGTGCTTGGAGGAGGTATACGCTCTAAGCGTGCTCTATGCCTTTTACAATTCTATTTGCTCCAAATAAAATAATATTTGATCCAAATGAAACTGAATTTGACCCAAATGAAATAAGAGTTGATCCAAATTAAATGAAATTTGGTCCAAATGTAATTGAATTTGGTCCAAATGAAAAAATATTTGATCCAAATGAAAATAAATTTGATCCAAATGAAATTTAATTCGACCCAAGTGTAATAATATTTGATTCAAACGAAGCTCAAGTTGATCCAATTGAAATTGAATTTGATCATACTAACTAAAAGTCTCTGGTGGAGTAAGTTCAAGAGAAATTTTGGAAATCCATAAAGTATTGCTTAATAAAAGGGGAAAATTTTAAAGACAGTATAGCTATATGATACAAGTACACTGCATCTATGGCCCAAGTTTGCAGCTTTTTCAACTATACTTAACATTTTTTTAATTGTTTATGAACATGAAATACAATAAGATATCGGCAGATGACAGAGAGTCTGCGATGCCTACAAAGAAGAAAAAGATTGGAAAACCCTCGCTAAAACTCTTGGGATCAACCTGAAAACGGCTTACAAATGGATTGCTAATAAGCGCGGCCGTGCCGTGTTACGTGTCTCGGTGCACGCCTCCATGTGCCCCCTCACCCCGTAGGACTGAGGTAGATATAGTGACTTTTCGTCGGTCACCCTCCAATACGATGGAAAAGGTCTGGTAAATAAATAAACTAAATTTTGTTGACTTTGGTTTTATTTACTTCAATAAATTGGAATTAAGCATTTGCAGAAAATAGATCTTTGTCAAAAATTTTATTATCAACTTTTTTGGTATAAATATATATTATTGGAAATGTAAATACAAATGTATAATATTTGGGCCATATTTATTTTCAGCCAAGTCAAATAATATTTTCTTTGCATTAAATTTAATTGCAGGAAATTCAATTTCACCTTCTACAAGTAGTTAATATTTCATTTATTCATATAATATTTCACCTGGATCAAATATTATTTCCTTTGATCAAATTCAATTTCACTAGGATCAAATTCGATTATATTTGGATCAAATTCAATTTCACTTTGATCAAATTCAATTTCATTTGGATCAAACTCAATTTCATTCGGATCAAATTCAACTTCATTTGGATCAATTCCATTTTCATTTGAATCGAATTTAGTTACATTTGGATCAAATTCAATTCCATCTGGATCAAATATAATTTCATTTGGATCAAATAGAACTGTAAAAGGTATAGTTCACAATACATCGGAAGAAATAACAATATTGATAATTTACTCAACTACAGAATTAAAAGTTCATAAACATGAAGCTTTATGTACTGAGTGAGTATGGCCAGTAGAATTTTAGGGCAAAGCCCATTGTCAGATAATAACGGACATTTCCATAATACTACATTTCCATAATACCACATTTCCATAATACTGTAGACTAATTCATTTTAAGCATGTAACAACACATTAATTTGCGTAAGCTACCGAAAATTTCAACAAATTATAAAGATGACCTGCATGGGTGTTGCGGATATCCTCCTCAATTGAATTCAAACTGAAGCTAATTCACAGAAGGCCAGTAAGATTGGGCTCCTGCGTAAGGTAAATTTCGTATTTGGTGACAAAGATGCTGTCTGCAGCTGCTTTCACGTTTTTTTGTTGCCTGTGTTGGATGGAGTATTGCTCACCGGTCTGGGCTTCAGTAGCTGACAGTCACATGTGTCTGCTGGACCGACCTGTTAATTCAGCCAGCAGGAGGCGTGCTGAAAGTGATTTGATGAATCTGTCCCACAGGAAAGGGGTGGTCGGACTCTGCATGTTTTATTAAGCGTACAACAATAAGAAATATTGGTTGTATTCATCTGTTTCAGCCCTTAATGATTTTAGGAGGATAATGCGTGCTGCAGTTGATGCGCGCTCTTTCACTGTGGAGAATGTTAGATGCCGAACTCGTCAGTCCAGTCGGAATTTCTTACCCTGGTCAGTTTCTGTTTCGAATTTATTGCCGGAAGTCAGCTGTTAATGGCTTTCTGTTAGATTTTCTTTAGCAGCGTTTCGGGCTTCCCGGTGTTACATGTTGCCTTTTTTTGGGGTTGTACTACCTGTCCGTGGTGGCCCGAGCGTAAAGTTTTAATAATAATAATAATAATCAAACCAATGACACTTCGGTAGTAGAAAAATTCAGATGTCGAATGCAAGTTGATGCCTACAAGTATGTCTAAGATAATAGTACCATAATATTAACTGGAAACAAGTTCGATTCCTAGTATGTTTCTAACATATTTGCTAACGACATTTGAGGAAAAACCACTGCATACTCTGACAACATACTACGATAGCATTTTGATCATGCCAACAAAAACCAAACACGTACCGGGAATACTTGGGCGGGCTACCGATAGGAATTAAGGCAGCATTTTTTTTCGGGGGGGGGGGGACGGAATAGAGCACCGCACTGAATGCAGGTATTAAAGTGAGGGGGAATATACATTTAACAGAAACGACGACATTTTCATTACATAATTATATATTCATTCCACATATTTCTGGCACAGTAAATTCCTGTGATGAAACGCGGGGCCTGCTTTTTGGTGCCCCAAATATTGCGCACTCAAAAAGATTAAACTCATGCAATATTTAATAAGCAGAAACGTGAAAATTAATTTAATTAGGGAAACCATAATATAAATCCTTCACAGCGTATAAAGAAACGAGAGACCGACGTCGCATTCAATTGCAAATATATTCCTTCATTAATTTTCTTGTTTGGAAGTTCCCGACTTGCTTTACGTAATTATGGAATTCGAATTTTTAATCAGCAAGTCAAGCCATGCAGAGCAGCCGTAATTCTGCGGTCCAGAGACGATGCAAATGACGCAGGTCCCAGAGAAAAGACAGTCGGAGGAGTTGGAGACGAGCGGTCATTGAAGTTTCTCGGACAGGAGCGCGGGGCGTCGCAGGATTCGAAAATCCCAAAATGTTAAGTGGGCGACAAAGAGACTTCCGAGTCAGCCACAAAGACTTTTCTTAGAGGAAATCTTTTGCATTTTTCTTCACTCAATAACTAAAGTTTGACTTATGCAATATTGACATACGAGCGAAAAGTTTTATTATTTTAGAGATGAGTCCAACAGTCAGTTGGCTGTCGGCAAAAATAGTCGAAATACAACTGCCCAAATGTAAAATTTGAATAAAGGTTGCAGTTTAGAGTAATTTGGGACAGACTCCTAACATCTTTCGTAATGGAAGGTAACGCGACTAACCATGAAATAAAGAACAAAAGGCAACAAAAACATTTTCTAACGAATGACCATTTTTTTGCTAGAACTATAAACGGTCATACATTAAATGTCCGCAACTGCTAGTCAATTTGCAAATTTTAGACTTCGTTTTTGGAAAATGCAATGAGATTAAATGCAATGAGATTAACGTCATTGTGAACAATTATTCAAATCTGCTTTCAATAGCTGCGGGTTTAGTAAACAATAAATTCACTTTTGATATGTACAATGCAATAATAAAAAGTTTATTTGCAACTAAGCACATAGTCTTACTCAGGGAGAGATGTGTCCTAGCATTTGTGTTGGTATCATTGCCAAAAGGCGATTCCTCACATAAAGAACGTATGTATGCTGTAGATTATCATAAGACTAAAGGCACACAAAGAGACTAACCTATATGTTTTGTTGAAGTGTCTTGATTTGTACTGACTGCAAAACGTAAACGTAATTCAGCTTGAATTCCGGACTTCTGACTTTGGGAAAGAATAACAACCATGAGGCTCTAGATTTCAATAAATCGGCTCTACAGCACTCAAAGAATCCAATCGTGAAATCACCGACTTAAAAGACATAGCTACCATCCTGGACAAATATTTTACCTCTGTAATATCTCTGTATTTAACAAAGAATATGAAACAAAGTTCTGAAACCAATACCGATGCAAGCAGTTTCCATCGACACATCTTTTTACGGAGCTTGAGGTCCATTCAAAAGTGACCCACCTGTGTGTACAAATCCTCTGGCTCAGACAATTGATCTCCCTGTGTTGCACAAGAATGGGCTGCAGTCATTGCAGCACCTTTGCTTGAAATTTTCAATTGGTCTTGATGTACGGGATTAGAAACTCGCCAAATTGATACCAGTACATCAAAAGGGGGAAAGTCAACTACTATCCACCAATCAGTCATACCTCGGTAGTGAGTAAAACCATCGAATGACCACCTCAGGAAGTACCATCGCATTTCCGACACCAAGTATAGCTTCCGATATAGGAGAAGCTGCCTAAACAAGTTACTGTACTTATTTTCAAAATTGACGGAAATCAGAAACGAAGCATTAGCAGTGGATTTCGTTACATGGACTTCCAAAAGGTGAAAGATATTTGTCAAAGTCCCCCATCAGTGGTATGTGATAAAACTGGGAAGACCATGGCATCCAAGAAGATTATTCTCGCTGTAACCGAGCGGGGCTCAGTCGTCGGCATCGGAAACTTGACACCTGTCTCATCTGGTGTTCCGCAAGGTAGCATGCTTAGCCCACTCTTGTTCACAATGTATGTCAATGATCTTGATTTCAATATCCGCAATAAAATTAGCAAACTTGCAGATGACACTAAGCCCTGTCACTGGGCTGTCTCAACAAGCCGCATGCAGAGCTACAGAATGACTTTGACCACCTCATGGAACGGATCGCAACGTGGTAAATTAGCTTCAATGTCCACATATATGTTCGGTAACGCACACTGGGTCAGTCAACATTCTCATCCAACTGGAATGACGGCATAGAACTAGTTTCGCAGACCTAGCAACATGACCCGGTAGTAACTTTCCCAACCTATTTATAGCAGGGTCAGCAAGTAGACAAGAGCATAAAAACGGCAAACAGAGATCTGAGATTCATTACGAGGAATATCTACTACAAATCTACGGATATAGTAGTTCCTTTACACAAAGCGCCAGTGCGTCCCACTTTCAATTTACTGCTCAATTCTGGTGGCCATATTTCCTTGTATATCCTGCCCTATCTGCATCTTCGGACTAAATCCAGGTGACTTTCTTCACATCACCTAACGTGTGTGGAATCACGACCTTGGGTTTCTTCTGATGGATGGCAGCTAGCGACCAGAGGGAGAGCCACAGCTAATAGTCCTCACAGTGCACGTAACCGCAGACCGCTGATGTATCTAGCACCAGCAGATAATCCATCACTCTGCAAAGATATGGTTTTAATGGAAAGAATCTAAGGCAGAGCATCAAACTTGATATCCCATAGGCGTAACAAGCCATTTGGGCGTCGGCTTCAGGAGCTTCGATTCCTCGCTCTCGAACAAAGACAACTAACAGAACCATTCAAATGCTTGAATTGGTCAGCGACGTGTCCCTACAACGGAACTTTTTGCCATACACGATGATGATCTTCTCCGAAACAGCGGACAAAAACTCAAATTTCAAGATCAAAGAACAACACTTAGTCTGCAGCTCTCCCCGTACTTCATAGTGAAAATTTGGAATAGACTATCTTCAGAAGCTGTCGGAGCAGAGACAGTAAACACGTTCAAAAATCGTCTAGACGAACACAGAGAACAGCGCCCTCCACAATTCCGAAATCCGCCCCAGACTCACAACCTCCTAACACTTAGCACTCGAGGCGCTTTGTTGTATTATCAAACTGATCATCTTACAACTAACCATTCTTACATTAATCATGTCCTTGGCTCGAATTTTTCCTTAGCCAAGTAGTTTTTTTTTATTTTAAATAGCTATAGATCATCGAGGGCCGGAGCGTGAGTTCCGGCACCTCTCTGGGAGTAAGTCCGTACGCCCGTCTTCTACAAGCTATCTAATCTACAAGCTCATGAACCAGTGCCAAACATCATGCGTCCAGTAATGGAGCTCTAAAGCTCTACACCAGTGCCAAACATCATGCGTCCAGTAATGGAGCTCCAAAGCTCTACGCCAGTGCCAAATATCACGCATTCAATAATGGAGCTCTAAAGCTCTACACCAGTGCCAAACATCACGTGCCCAATAATGGAGCTCTAAAGCTCTACACCAGTGCCAAACATCATGCGTCCAGTAATGGAGCTTCAAAGCTCTACGCCAGTGCCAAATATCACGCATTCAATAATGGAGCTCTAAAGCTCTACACCAGTGCCAAACATCATGCGTCCAGTAATGGAGCTCTAAAGCTCTACACCAGTGCCAAATATCACGCATTCAATAATGGAGCTCTAAAGCTCTACACTAGTGCCATACATCACGCATTCAATAATGGAGCTCTAAAGCTGTACACCAGTGCCAAACATCATGCGTCCAGTAATGGAGCTCTAAAGCTCTACACCAGTGCCAAATATCACGCATTCAATAATG
>LQNS02277220.1:203597-215567 GCA_001587735.2 Parhyale hawaiensis | reverse complement strand
AAAGCTCTACACCAGTGCCAAATATCACGCATTCAATAATGGAGCTCTAAAGCTCTACACCAGTGCCAAATATCACGCATTCAATAATGGAGCTCTAAAGCTCTACACCAGTGCCAAATATCACGCATTCAATAATGGAGCTCTATAGCAAGCACATGCACAGGCTCTAGGCCAGTGCCAAACATCATGCGTTCAATAACAGGGATCTATAGCAAGCACATGCAGAGGCTCTACACCAGTGCCAAACATCACGCGTTCAATAATGGGGCTCTATAGCAAGCACATGCAGAGGCTCTACACCAGTGCCAAACATCACGCGTTCAATAATGGGGCTCTATAGCAAGCACATGCAGAGGCTCTACACCAGTGCCATACGAGGCCACATTACTCCTCGGCAGCTGCAGAAGCAAATGGCAAGGCACGCCCGAGCTCCTCAGACTGGTATGGATGCAGTCAATTCAACGTAAAACGAGCAAAAGATTTCCCTAAAATGGCTTCCGATAGTGGAAGCTTTAGTGCGGATCGGCGTAATTGTCAAATAAATGAAACCTTTCAAAAGATCCAATTTCCAGGATTGATAGTTTCCAATCTGGACACTTGGGGAATTTTCAAACAAGAACGATTCGCACCGCCCCAAGTCATGACCACTCCGAGCCATTTAGAGGTTTCAAATTCGTTAGCAGCTCAAGTTCGCGTCCGCACAGGCGAAGGGAAGCAAGAGAAATTCCAACAGAGAGGGAATCACAGAGTGAAGCCGAGGGATTAGAGCGAACGAAAGGATTATAGCGAGTATAACCATCCTTAATGTTCGGCGAAGCTTTTATAGCAAATACCTGCGTAAAGACCACGGAAATCCCTGCTCTCATACACTAAACGCAGCGGATAAAGGTAAACACAGAGTTTGGAAATGTAAGGGATATGTGTTTAAGCCGAGCTCGAAATAAAGTTCTGCCATATTTTCCATAATTTGACACGTGAACAAGAGCATAAGGGCAGCACTTTTTGTTTTTGCCCCAGCTTGAGGCCATCAATCAATCCAGCGCTCAGGGATGTCATAAAATCTTTCAGCATTATTTTGCCATAATCCGAGTGTGACGCGACGATACTGTGAGCGACATGAAAAGTAAGTCTGCCATCTACCGCTGGGAATTTAACGACACTGCATTTGAAACAAGGCCGAATTTTTCCATCCTACAGCATACAAATTTTACGATGATGGGGCGCCAAAGCTGACTTTTTTGAACGCATACACAGCATTATTTTGAGACAACGATTATTACTCGTGTAATGTCACAGTGTACAGGACTGGTATAAATATATTTAACTACCCTATCTCACGATACAGCTTAACTATGCAAATAATGATTCTATACTACAATACTCTTATTAATATTTCCACTGTTCACGGCCACGGTTCAGGTTTTAGCCAACGAAGTGCGTTGATAAGCTGGCTGTATTAAAAGTACTTTGAGATTATGCCCTGAAGTGTGTCGAAAGTTACGTATCTTAATCACATTAAACGCTCTAAATTTTTTTGGTTTGTACTCAGCAACAGAATAAGTAGTAAATAATAATAGGAAAATGGTTATAATTCACAACAAAAAAAAAAAGCTCGAGCACAATACTTTTGCATAGCACCCCACTAAACATTACGGTCTCGTTGGAAATTTAGCTCTATCATTCAGCTAGTGTATGTAACGATGCAGGACGATATGAATCCCATTTAACTTTCAACAAAAATTTGTATCTTATAATTCCCATTTGACTTTTGAAAACAACGCATCCTTTAATAATGTTCACTTTACTATCCAAAACAACTCATCTCACAATTCACTTTCAACAGCAACAACGCAACATTTCACCCCCCTTTGACTTTTACCAACAACAACAACAACAACAACGCATCTTATAATTCCCATTTGAATGTCAACAAAGAGCGCACCTCTACAAAAGAAGAGGTAAGCGAATATATGCTCGCATAATTTTATCTTCAGGTTCAAAGAGTTCACTCCGCGATGACTGAGATCGAAGCAGCACCCAGCAGGCCATGCGATGGCGGGACATTACAAAACTGCAGCTGCAGGGCGCAGCAAAAAATCGCCCTATCAGACTGCAGCTCTGCAGGGCTGCGGATATGAACTCTGGAAAGCCTAAGGCAGTTCCCTGAACGGCATCTGGTGCCTGCGTCTTTCGAGTCTGAAGCAAATAACTATTAGTTGCCTTTTCCGACTACTTACATTGCAAATTCGAAACTAGTAATCTTAGAGAGTAACCAGTTGCTGCATTATAAAAAAAACTGATGGGTTATTACTCATTTATTATCTCTATTGTAAGCTGTTTCTGGTTCTATTGGCGAAGTTGGCGATTAAAAATTAAGATGTAGCGATGCATGATGAGGGTTTTATCATCAGTCAGTAAGCCGATTGTGGCTATAGGCTATAAAATGAAGCACACTCGATTGTACAAGTTTATATGTATCGTATAATACATGCAGTGCCGCACATAATTATTAAGGAAAAAATACATATCCGTTATAATATCACAGTAATGGCAACATTTCACTAAACATTTGACTGTTTGCAGACAAATCTATAGCTACTAAATTATGTGTCAAGTTTTCACGTTTCAAAGAATAATACAGACTTATAGTTTCTCTAAATTTACTCTTTTTCAAACATCAAAATTTAAGGAACAAACTTTAATTTTGAAGAGCTTAATTAGCCACAAAACAATGTACAACTACAGTGTTAAGTATTTTGAGCTCAAACACTTGGTTTCGATAAGCGCTCAATGTCTACTCATACACAATTTCACTAGATTTTGACAATCAGTAACTGTTTTTGCCAAGTCCTCGTTCAATTTCAGCTACAAATCTTTTATATTATTTATATCTAGTCATAATATTTTGTCTCAAAGGTTTCCATGAGTTCTCTATTGGATTCATATCCGGACTCTCCGTTGGACATGGCAGTACTTAACCTCAAATATTTGTACCTGTGGCAGTTCACTACCAACTTCGCCTCATGGCAACTAGGAGCATTATCTTGCATAAATACAAGAATATCAATGACGAACTTTTACAGGACTGGCACATGTTGTTCTAACAAATTTTTGTATTTTCAGCATTAAGGGTATGCTCGATTAAGTTAAAAAATTCAGCCTTCAAGATTAACTATGAGACTCCAAGACTTTCAACCTTACTCCGTAATATAGTTTTCAGCAGGTTCAATGCAATCGCGTTGATTCTAACACTAGCAAAACGTTTCAAAATTACAAAGCCAAAACTCGTCTCTGAAGTTTCGAATAAGTCAAGCCTCGAAGAGTTAATTTTGGGCCCAGTCGAACATGTCCTAACTCCAGTGTTTAAACGTTCACGTGATGATGTCGGTACCTTTTGCAGACATCACACTAAAAACCGTTACCTACCGTATATGCTGCCTCCTTCAAATTTAATTATTTTCATGATACAATTTCGACATCAAAGTTTATCCATTTCACTTCCTCGCACACTGTTTACCGTCACTTTCAAATATATTAACTTGTTAACGGCTTGCGTCGACTCATGTCGATCTCCCGTTTTGTTCCTTAATTGCTTGAGATTACACTAGTTGTGGGTAGGGGCATGTATTAAACCCCTAAGAACGAACTAGTATTAAAATTTTGAAAAGAAAAGGCCTGAACAAGTTGAAAAAAATTGAGATTTCAAAAATTTTTGGCAATAAACCAGTCTGCCAGGCGAAGTCAAGCGTACTCGTAACTATCCGTTAAGGGGTTAAATTCAAAATCAACACTGAAGACCCTCGACATCAATCTTCTTCAGACCATATCACAAGGTTTTTTTTTTTTTGCGAAGGCCGATCTTACTGCTTTGTTCTTTTTTGCTAATAGGCGGCTTCTTCTGAGAACTTCTTGTACACAGCCCTGTTTCAGTCAAAAGCTTAGATGTAATTTGTTCCAAAACTTTGATGCAACCTTTTATTTCCACAGTAATGTCTCGCGCAGTGCTAAACTGATCTTTTAGAGCAAGGAGTTACCAAATTCTGTCTTCCAAGACTCTACTTTCCCGAGATCCACCAGGCTTCTTTCTATTAGTTAGCCTCCCAGATTCATAATAGCTTGTCAAAATTCTGTTAACCCGTTTCGAGGACTTAACCTTAACAGCGATTTGTTCAATTGTGTTATTTTTTTCTCTCTTAGTTTCACAATTTAACTTCATCTTTTACTTCGAGTATGAGAAACTTGGATTATTACATATCGCCACTCATATTATTATTCGTGGTATTCCTGTACTTTGGACATGTAGAGCAGAGTAACTTTAGAATAATTTAGTTTGTATAATTTCTTGTACACTGAAAGCTTGAGGCATAGTCTATGTAGTAGCTACATATTTACGAACAGTCAAAATTTCAGAGAAATGTCACCATTCCCTAGTAGATAATGGATTTTTATTACTTGTTCCTTAATGACGAGTATACATACACAATGACACATACAATCCTCAACATCGACGGAGGTACTGCATCGGCGAAATATTATACATCTAAAACAATTTCTCCTAAATTATTAAACATACACAAACACATACGAGGCTCAACATCGTAAAACATACCAATAAAAGTGCTAAATAGACGAAGCATTAGACACTTAAAATAATTTCACTTTAAATAACGAAAATGCACACACCCAAGATCCTAAACACCGAAATACATTTCCATGCAAGTCCTAAACCTCAGCAGGAACAAAGAATTACACACTACAGAAATTTCTCCTCAAGTACCAAAATATCCACGCACAAGCACACCTAAACACACACAGACTCCCGATTCTGACCATCAAGTCTCTAGACATTCCCTGGCAGTATTGCAAGTGCAAAGAGTCTCCTCTTGTTTGGCCGAGAAGGCCCCCCTAGATTAGGGTTATGTCCAGCAGGGGGGCGCTTCTTTGGTAGCTTACAGCCTTTTACCTTAACCGCAAGCGAGCAACGGCCGCACAAATTTCTGTAGCGACTAATGCAGTTTATGGCAGCGTTGTTTCAGCATTACCGAGCTGCCGCAGTTGCCTCAGGTACCGAAAAGAAAAACCGATGGTCCAATTATGCAGCAAAACTCACACGATGGGCCTACGCATAAGAGAGCCCAAGCGAGCGTAGGCTCCAGTGTTTATGGACTCTTGCTCGATCTCAGTACACACTTGAATATTTCGGACAATGAACGTAAGCGACTGAAGAAAAAAATTTAAAAACGATTGTTAATTTATCTAGCGGCACTCACGCGATGCGCTTGCACACCACACTGTATCTGTTGTAGGAACAATTATTTAATTACCAATAGAACTCGCATTAGACGCAGTCAGCACCGCAAGGTCTAAGTCTGCGTATGCATACGGTCACTTAGGAAAATACACACTTGAGTGTGTAGGAAACTGTGCTGTAGAAACAGTTTTTAGTTTCGTGGTGCATCATGCTTCCGACGGTCTAAATACCGTAGTGTTAATTCCATTAAAAGAGCAAGATTAAATACTGAATTCACGGGATGACAGGGGCATAAGAAGAGTTACTCTTAAGTACAAGAAAATGCAACAAAATCAATCATGCATGCGTTAAAAAGGTAGTTTCATGGCAAACCTAAATAATGTAGTTAGATAGGAAACATTCATAGGACGTTTATTAATATTGTATGAACTAATTTTTTCTTAGCTAATATGCTAGTAAAATGTGTCAGTGTATCCTATGGCGCACTAATTAGTTGCTCACTCTTACCTAATGTCCACGTCAAAAGCAATGGTAGGTGTTGAAGCAGATACTTCGTTCGCACTACTGTATCAAGATTGTTTTATTCAAACAAGCCACAGCCTTAACAAATGCAGGCCAAGTAATATGAGCCGTCATTTGTAAAACAATTTTAAAAATTTACATTTTTATCTATTGGTGAATAGCTGAACATCGTAACTATATGGCCCTAAGTGCTGCCTTCACTCATTGGTAGCATTAGGTATATGCATTTTTCAATGTGAACTGTTTAGTTTGAGGTATCGTAAACCTTTCTTTATACAGTATTGTTTTCCATATTTTCCCAGTCTCACCAATTTCTTTTTTTTAAATCAGGATACAGCCTCTTCAAATATGAAAAAGTAAGATTTACAGAAAGGACAGGGATCATGATTTCAGCATGTCGCTGCCTATGTATCGCTGCCTATTTACACAACTGTCCTACTGCCCATAATAAGATAATAATTCGCAAGTCAATCCAACACAACTTGCATCGTTCGATCCTTAACTCGTGCAATATGTATTCACAACGACATACTCAATGCAACAACATATGCACAAATATATAATGCGAATATAACGATACCAAAGGCGCAGTAAATACTGAATCAGCCAGTGAAGCAATAAGACTGGCATTTGGTTGTGACATCACATTAAGTTTTGCTCTTCACCGATGTTGTCCAGCGATTGGTACTAATAATTAAGTTGATACTCTCTAGCTATTATACATCTTTAGTGCGGCGTTGTCATGTCGTAGGTAGGCGTCAACTGTACCGGCAGCTGCAGAAACCAATTGCAGTTTACGACGCCACTCAGTGGGTTTTCAGCAGTCGTCATAGATACACGTTTGTAGATTAGTTAGCAGACGGTACTTTATTGTTTTTCAAGTTTTTACTTTGCTGCAAATGCTCGATAAACATGGTGAAACCGGTTGTACCGTTTTCAATGTCAGGCAGTACCACATTAGATTATGATATCAGAGAAAATATTAGAAAAAATTCTAAAATTCTTCATAAAAAATAAAACTTTTTTTGTCATCAGGTCGAATGGCAAAAATGCTTTGCCCATAATAATAATGCAAGACATTTGCCGCACTCAACTAGTTCGATATTTTAAATTGGAAATCGAGCAGACAGGTACTGTATATAGCAGACTCAAAACGATGAGCGCGAATAGTGAAGGCATCTGGGTGGAAATTCTTTGCAGCCATTTTTCGCTGCTAATTCCATTAGCACGGTAACATAGGGTAGGTATATACTCAGTGTTACCAGCTATCCCTACGTAGATGATTACATATGAGCGAAATTAATAAATTACGTAGAATCGAGAATATACATCGATGTAATTAAGAATCGTGCGGCAACACTCCGCCGCTGCAACAAATCATGTAATACATCCCAGTCAGAAATAATGGCGGTGATTATAGTAGAACATAGTGGTGTATGAGAGATTAAGGTCGACTATGGATGATGAAACAATATGGTAGATATGTCGACCATAACAAAACGTTTAATATAGTATATTTAGGTCGATATTGGTGGAGGGATATTAGGTTGTATAAGGTTGGTCACGAAATGAAGGTCGATGGTGGTACATGGATGTTGGAAGATTATATGTGGTAAAACATATGCTTGAGCATAACTATGGTAGGTTATCAACGGATTTCTTTATGTACGATAATGAGGGGAAAATTCCTCCCATTATTTGGGGAAGAGTACAGTATGTATGGATTGCGATGGATTATAATAATATGGCTAAAATTCCCAACATAATTGACCAAAATAATATTGTATGACTATAAGTTTGAATGCAAAACATCTAAAATCCATTTTATAGTGCATAAATTGTGCACATTTTTAGTTTTTTCTTTCCTGTCGAATTGCAAAAAAGTGCAGGGTATGTATGACGCTAACTGCCTTGACGTTATTTTTATCTATTGCTTCCCAACTTTTTTACGCTTTACCACATTAATGTAGTTACCCATTATCTTTATATTTTTGTTATATCACTTGCTAAATAGTATTGCAATCTTTGATCAAATTTTCCTATCTATTTTTATGTTCATTCAGTTTATATCAGTAAGTATTATCAAAAAATTATTCCCATTACGGGTACGGCCACAATTCATCAATAAGTTTGTGTCTTCCTCTAAACTGTGTAATATAGCTCTGTGCCGGCTTAGAGTTAAAGAGGTTACATGTAAACGTGCGTTAACTGCACAGACTGGTTCAAGCTCCTGCTCCAGCATAGTTTTCAAGCTTAGAGCCTTTGACCATTTTGAGTTGCAGGCTTAACACGCACGTAAGAATTAATTAAACTTTTTTCTACAAGAAACTAATCATCAGCAAACAAAGCAGGCATCCAGTTCATAATATGTCAACAGTTGAAAAAGTTTATCTTGGTAGAATATAGTAGTATCATTCGCTAAACACAGTCGATTTTGGTAGTGAATGGTGTTTCTTACGGTTCACTATGGTAGATCATGGTTGTGCAGCTAAAACCTTAATGGTTGTAATTAGGTATGTATGGTTGGGGATAATAATTAGCAATATGGTCGAAGATAGTGACATATCTCGACCGTAATGCACCCCAAAAAGGTTGAATACGGAGGATACTTCGATAATAAGCAACCAAAGATCTCAACCATAATCATAGTTGTTCTACTATAATCACAACCATTATTTCCGACTGAGATAGCTGCTACCGAAAGAAAAAAACGATCAAGAAACTATAACAAATGGTACAGTCAAGGAGGAGAAATATTGATGAACAACTAAATGCAGCGTGGTTTCAGTGTTTCTGAATATATCAAATCTGTACATGACATTTTCCTCTTCTTCGAAATAGATCCGTAAGAAATAAACCAGGTGCAAAGAAGGAGAAAAATCGGTAGATCATTTGTGGTTAATGTTCTTCCACCGCATCAAACTTATGCATCCACAGTTAGTTCCCAAACAGCAAAATATCTAAAAAAAATAAAAAAGAATTTAGGTCGCGGATGAAAAAGAATCGTCGAGTGAGTAAAGCGGCATAGAGCTGAAACACTCAAAATACTCACCCACAGTGTTATTTTCTAACGGAAAAAATAAATTTGGTAGAGCAGGAAGAGAAGAATCAATGGACCACTTATGTGGCAGGGCTCTGGTGCCGCACCAAACTCGTACATCGCACCAGTAATAGCGGCGGCGGCGGCATCCTTTCTCTAATTTTTGGAAGTGCTACACGAGGCGAGCCCTGCTCGATACCTCTGCATTAAGTCTTCTCTGGATGGTACCGAAGAGCGAGTGTGGGATAGTTAGAGCATTACTCGGTATAGCTGCAGACTAAAATAATCGATACCTTTCAGGTAACGAAGTTTCACAACAAATCTGTTCAGCAAGTAACAATTTCAGCAACAGAAGAAAATGAGCATAGTTGTATAGAATATTAGAATCCGCGCACAGCTATGCAGAAGACTGCTGCAGCATCGGATCAACCTGCAATTTAATCTACCGTTCTTCGGCGCCGATCACAAGAATTTGTCTTATCACGATCTGCAAAGATCTGACAATTGATGAGGTACTTTTTCTTGCCTTAATTGAATGATAAAAGTCGAGGTGTATTTGAATACTGTATATAGCCGAGATGCTTACAATTTCCTTCGAAAATGACCTCGGTGAAGCAAAATTCGATCAGATAACAGTCTAAACCATCCTAGCTTGAACGTGATGTTTCAAGAGAGAAAGGCACATAACCTGCCTAAAAGAAACGGAAGCCACATCCGTGAATTGCGAATGGGAACAGCAAGCCAGAGAAAAAGAACAGAACAGACTCAACAGAAATCGGAAGAAAAAAAAAACAAACTTCGGCAACACAAACAAATTGATGTGGAAGAAACTATTGTGCTTTGGCGCTTACCGCAACATCTTCCTTTTTACACGGATCAGACCACTCACACAGAGCGTTTTTCTTGCTTCGATTACTAAAAGTACGTTTCTGGTATACCTCCGAAATATGGGCAACACTAACAGATCGAGACCTATTGAATATATGGTTATTTGGTATGATCACAGCAAGTTGTCTCATCTTTGCAAGAATCAGACAACTCTCCCGGTACCTTTTGCAGCTTCGATTAATAAAGGTCAGGATGTTTCGGATTTATCCCCAGAAGTTTCAGCTTCTCTTCCCCGAAGGGAAAAGCTTTGGTAGGCGCACGCTCTGGTGTCAGGGCAGAAAAAGGCCAATATCCTGAGGCGGTGTCTGACTTCCGTCTCCTCCGGCAATCACTTGCCAGAGAGGCGGCAAGCACGAGTCTCCATGACAGACATTTTGCATCAGCCATCAGAGGCAGACTTCAAAGGGCGGCCTGCTTTCTCGATCCTACCTAATATGTCAAATTTCTGCGGAGCGATCACCGGATAAATCGCAAGGCTTTTCAAAGGAAGCAGCGCAGGAAAGGTTTACAGGCACCGTGTACCCAAGGACAAGCAAGGCAAAAGGTACACACCTGAAGGATCGGTTTGCAGTAAACAAACTGGAGCGAGCTGCCCGTCCGGCTACGGAAATTATGTAAATTTGAAGTTCAGCCACTGAATACAAACGTGCGCCGCACATACATAGATCAGGCAGACACAAATACTCAGGTTAAACTATATATCTGTATCGAAAGCAAAATATCAACGGGAATAATTCGGCAATCATATTATTGACCTAAATACTAGAAAATATATTACCAACGAAGCCAATATACATGGGCAAGAAAGGCCCATAACTTAGGACTAAACCACTAACTTTGGTAGTTTATGATATCGCAAATAATAACAGTCACATTTCTATTCTAGTATTGATGCTTGTGTGGTAGTATTTAATAAGATAAATGCAAGCCTAATCACACAAAAGTTATTTATACTTTTCCCAGGTTTCGCTTCAAATCTTACAGTGAAACACAGCGAGGCACTTCAAAATTAACTTTGTTTGTTGTTCAATATTCTTTTTGATTAACAAAGTTCATCCTGCAACGAAAGTACGTCATAATGGTTCCTGCGCCGTTCAGACACGCAGCCCCGACATGCGGCTCAGTTGTAGCGAAGAAAAACAACACGGGCGCGCCAACGCAGCTGCATGGAGCAGGCGAAGAAGCATTAAATCAATTAGGCTTAGCATGTAAAGACGAGCCGTAACTTCATTACGGCGTTATTTGAGGCCAGGAGATGTCAACAGCGGCTATTTGTTAAGGTGATATCGCTCGAGAGGCAAACAGCCATTGGAGGAGGGGGGCGACGGCCCCTTCATTTATCCACCAGGCAGTCGCAACAGAGTGACCGCCTAAGGGAATTTTTACCCTCATCTGCCAGCTTTATAGGAATGATCAGACCGAGACAGACAATTGATTGCCCTCGGGGGCGCCACCTGCGAGCTAACGTCCTAAATTGGATAGATGGACATTTTCTGCTGAGGTGTGCACTAAATTTTACAAGCAATGAATCTATGGAGAGAAAACCAACCACAGCCAATGGAGCAAGATTCGCGAGGCAAGTCAATACGGACTGATGGTATTGTTGTCGGGAAGATTGGTGTCCGGGGCGATAAAATAAAGTAATACAGAGGCACTGGCTGCCTGCAGGGCAGCGCTCTGTTACGACACTAATTGGACCTCTTATTCAGAGCAGCAGAATGTGCTACAGTACAGTAATGCTATATAAGGAGGTGTTGTACTGCTTGGAGTATTGTTACGTACGTTCATTGCCGCTGGAGGACGAACACTCTCCCCAGAAATCTTTACCTAAGAGGGTATGATCTGAACTTAATGGAGGATTATCAGATATTTTCGGTAAGCGTAACGATGAATAATCATTCAGAGCAGTGCACGGGTGTTCAGGGTTTGCCTTGTGCTAAAATCGGACTTGATTGTACGTAACGGTACTAAAAAAAACTACAGCTTGTCTTTGCACAAGATTGTGAATGAAGACCCACAGTGGGTGCAACATTCACGTCCGTTTCGTTAACGAAACATCACTCTCAATATTACGGACGTTATATTAACTAGTAGTAGTATTAGTAGAAGTTTTACTAGCGCCTCAGTGGCACACTGCCTATATCGCGTCGAACTATTCCTGTGTTTAACCACAGGCTCGTGCGCCAACTAGGGCGCGTTTTAACGTGTCAATGATTTTTGTCTCGGCTTCTCTGCCGGTAGGTCTCAGAGTGGTCAGTGCGCTACTGAC
>LQNS02277220.1:148965-166273 GCA_001587735.2 Parhyale hawaiensis | reverse complement strand
AAAACTCGAAGAAAATAGGGTCAAATGGGCTGAAGAGAACATGAAAACTGATTTCTCCAATGTCATATTTACTGATGAATGCAGAGCCACTCTTGATGGTCCAGATGGATGGGCGTCTGGATGGGTCCTCCATGACCAACCTCAACCGACACGGCTTAAGCGTCAACAAGGTGGTGGAGGTATAATGTTTTGGGCCGGGATAGTAGGTGACACCCTTATTGGTCCATTTGAAGCGGCAGAAGAAGTTAAACTGAATGCAGAAAGGTACTGCCAGTTTCTTGAAGCCAACTTCATTTCATGGCTTGATGAGCAGACTATCGCACGCAGATCCAAATTGGCATTTCAGTACGATAACGCTCCCTCACACCGAGCACGGTACACTGCTAACTGGCTTGCGGATGGAGGATTCAAATCAAAAAGGATTATGACCTGGTAAGCGAATAGCCCCGATTTAAATCCCATTGAGAACCTCAGGGCAATGATTAAAATGAAGGTCTATGAAAGTGGTCGGCAGTTTTCGAGAAAAGTAAGCCTGTGGAATGCAGTAGAAACAGTAGCAGTTTCTATTCCACCATATGAAGTATCAAATCTTACAAAGTCTGTTGATAATCGCCTTAAAAAATCATGAAAAATGGAGGTTGCCATGTTCCAAATTAACTTATGTTTACCACTACTAAACACTTATTTCAGTGTTTATTGAATTGCTTTGGTTATAATTTCTTGGCTTTGGACGTTTAATAACAATATTCCTGTTCACTTGTATCTATTTCCTCTTTATGACGCTTTTATTAGCTTATTGTATAATCTGAGGTAACAGTAAAAAACTCGTAAATAAGCAAATTGTATCATAAACTTAACTAAGGGCTAAATATTTATTTTACAAGTGCTGTTTATATTGGCAACATAGCCATACATTTAGTTAATATTGATATTTCAAAGTTAGACAGTAATCTTGAAAAATTAAGTAAAAAAATTCTATTTGCGTAACCAAAGGTAACGCACTGTATCTTGGGAACATCACTGAAGATTGCGAATGATAAATTCATAAGTTTTACATTCAGTGCTGCAATAATTTTCAAAGTTAGGAGCGTAGAAGTAGCTCTCCTAATGAAATCACAGCTTAGGCAAACATTTTACAGACAAATGGTGCGCAGTTATGAGTACAAATGCCGACTAAATGCTAAATTCAACACATCAGAATCACTAAAATTAAGCCCTTCCAACGGCTGTGACCTAACAATACGTCTTGAGCGCAATAATAATCAATTAGAGTTTTCAAAAATATCTAGTTTCAAGTGGGGGCTATCGTAAAAATTACCCAGCATCCGAATGTATACAAACCGCATTTAATTAACCGATATACATACCGCTATGCGCATCATTATTATACGTATAAAAGCAAAAAGACAAACTTAACTCCAGTATTTGATGAGAAGTTGCGCACGGCGGTGATGAACACTGGCTTGCGATGAGCGTGCGAGACTCGACCTATGGAACTGATTGCCCCGTTCAATATAAGCCTGGCGACGCTTAACACACTAATAATTACAGCAGTTGCTCTTACTCGACTTATTTCATAAAAAAATAGAAAATACGCATTTTACCTATAAGCGTACTTTAACAAAAAGACAGCTCGCGTACACTCCGTGGAAACAACTTCACGAATAGCGTCCGTTCGCCAACGTTCGGCGTTGCTGAACACTGAGTACCAGCTTCGAAGTCCGGCGTGTTGCTTTTTGTTTTTCGACGCTACAGTAGAAAACTAGTGTTTTCTTCACATTTATAAACACTGGGACCGAGGCAACTCATAAATATTAGAGTTTGATATAAATGATAGATAGCAACGCTTGTTTACGTATGAATTATAAAATGAATACGCAAACATGAATCAATTGAATTGCAACCAGAATAGTTACCTGTCCTTTTCAACTCCGCCACCACTTCAAATCATCACTACGACGCACCCGTGTAGTGACCGTAGAACACGCATCTAGCCTCAGCGAAGCTCCACAATATCCATCAAATTATCGAAAGCGTGACGGTTCAGCACGCCTTGCTGTGCAGAGACAAAAATGCCTGCCTAATCGTGTTCGCGTATTCTGGAGTTCCGAGCACGTTTGCATAAACTGGAATTTTTTTCGAAGATTTAAGCTCACATTTTCATCGATCAGAATTATTTAGTCAGCAGTTCCACACTAGAAAGAGATTCAACAAGAAAGAAACTTACGATCGCTCTGCCAACGACATTCCACCTTCTTGCGGGTGAAGGACGTAATAACGAGCAACTTTTTATTATTTTAAATAGTAGCTATTAGAAGAATTCTTTTAACATAAATAACAATCTCAAAGGGCAACTGTAGCTGGTCAGTGAGGTTTCATCGAAAAGCAAACATCTTACTAAATAATACTGTGATATCATTGAAGAAAGAACTGGGGGTATTTTTCTCAAAGAAGGTATTTTCCTCCTAAAGAATCTCTGGATTCATCTCGCTGGTGGGATCCTTTATTGTTAGGAAGGGGAACATTTGCCAGCCTCGCTCCAAACTTCCTGCTGAGAACAATCTCAGGAATTCTTCCCGTAGAGTTCGTACCAAGTTTAGTTTTCTTTTTAATTAGTGCGGCCAGAGAGGAGCATGCCAAAACTTAAGCCATCGAAGCTGCCTTTCGCTTAATTAACACAGCCTCATTGACTGCATTCAATCCTACCCATTGAAGCAATTTTATAAGAGAACTTTCAGGGCCAAGTGGCGGCACTTGAGGTAATGTCTCGGTTACTGAGTAGCTACCCTGCTGTGGGACCTACGGGGACTGCTAAATGCGACCTACGCGGCTGTAGTTCACACACCCGCCGTCTGACACATGCAATATACGGCGCTGCAGTCCACACACCCGCCGTCTGACACGTGTAATATACGGCGCTGCAGTTCACTCACCCGTCGTCTGACACGTGCAATATACGGCGCTGTAGCCTACACACCCGCCGTCTGACACGTGCATTATAAGGCGGTGCAGTCCACACACCCGCCGTCTAACACGTGCATTATAAGGCGGTGCAGTGCACACACCCACCGTCTGATACGTGCAATATACGGCGCTGCAGTCCACACACCCACCGTCTGATACGTGCAATATACGGCGCTGCAGTCCACTCACCCGTCGTCTGACACGTGCATTATAAGGCGGTGCAGACGCTGTTCCCTCGAATACATGAATCTATAATTCGCACAGCAGGCTGTCAGCGGCCAATACTGAACAGAGATGGCAGGAATGCTAACATCGCTATGTAAACTTAACGCCCATTGCTCAGGTGTAGTGTTGGCGCTGTCATGGTATATTGCTGGCCATGTTCAGCTGTAACATTGTACTCAAAAAATAAAAGAATAACTTCCGTCGTGTAGGCAACAGTTCCATATTGTGAGTTTCGGTGGTTTACTCTAATAATGTCACTCGTATTATTTTGTAAAGACCAAGCCTTCCTTTCCTCTACCAAGCGATCGAGCAGAGGAAGAAACTAGAACGCCTCGTGGCGTAAGACCATCATCCGCGGTAGAGGCAAATTCAATGCCATCATGTTATATGGTCTGCTTACTCCAGAGTTTCGTCATTTTTCACATCTCAGTCAAACCACCTGACTGCCTAAGAAAATATTATTAATATGACTTATCTCCTTCTCCTTCTTTTTGGACGGACAGACAACAAAATTCATCACAGTCATTTTTGGTGGCTAGCTAATCCTGTTTTTTTCATGGGGTCACATCTAGGTCAACCCACCAGACTTTCTGCAAAAAATGATGAACATTACTCAACTCTTTCTACTACTTTTTGAGTGAACAGACAAATCTATATAATATACTTCAATCTTCAACGAAAACTTTAGCACCTCTCTCACTTCGTTCGCGGGTAATAATGAGGGACATAGAAAATGCAAAGAGAAACGTAAAACCCCATGTACGCGGCGTTCACATACAAGGTCAACGCGTATGGAACCAGCAAATTAGGAAACAAGAGGAAGACCAGAACACAAAGTGATAAGCATAGAAGAATGGATATGGAAGGAACCAAAGTGGCCCGAAGGAAAGACGTCCGGCAGGCCTGGCTAAGGCTAAGGTAACCAATGGGATCCGTCAAGGGGCGCTGGTCCCCATAACCTAACCCTATGGCCCTTTATGTGCCCCCTGAGAGGTCTCCTAACAATGTTTGATAATCAGACACACCTAATATTAAAGCGCATAAGCATGCAATCACACCCCGCGGTTAACTGGTTACCAGCGTGCGAGTGACAAATATTATCCATGTAATAAAGTAACTCAAGAGTGTCCTGAACAGTGTCACATTTAGCATCCCTGACAGGCAGCGGGCGTGAGACATTCAGATAAATGGAAATATCGATCAAGTATGATGCTGATGCGTCAAATTATTCAGTGCAGATAATTCCCACAAGCTCAGGGGATGTCTAGACTCCATATTAAGTCATAGAGCTCGCTAGAGCGTTTTGCACAATTAGAACACAACCTACACAAGTCGTTAGCTGGCAGTTAACTAATCGCCTTCCAGACACATGCAGACACACAGATACGCGCAATATACCGTATACAGCGTTGTTTCCAATACAGCCAGCTTCCGCTGACGCTACAGCGGCGCAGAGTAACAGTAGAACTTCGCAAGCGCAACTGAATGGATGCGGTTCTCGGTCTCCCGCTACAGTTCATACTCTGTGTTAATTAGAAAGAAAAGCGTCGAGTCCGAAACTCATGGTTTGCCTCGGCTCTAGGAATGTGCCTCCTGTTCCGTCTATCACCCAATATCAAATGACTTCAGTATAAGCTACGCACGTTGACTGCATAAAAGCGAACAAATGAAAATACGGTGATATAAGCAAAACAAGAAATGTATGCATTATGCCTAAATGACAGAAACCCTGAAAAGACAATTTGTGCTTTTCAGCAGTTCGATTATTTAGTGGACTACATACGGTAGGTTTTACTCACCAATTTCATCAGGAGCTTCGGTATTATAAGTGTGTAAGTAGACTAATGTTTCGTATCCCTTTTATTGGTACTAGCTGGACCCGTGAATGTATTCACGGTTTACTAACTTTATTTTGAGTGTTTGGAAAATTTCCTGATACCGGTATGCTTGTTATTGGATTTTAATGTAATTAGTTGCACATCTAATTTTATCGTGTTTATTGGTGCAAATTGGCAGTTGCCCTCCCAGTAGGTAGTTATCCTCCCCGGGGTAGTTAACTTCCCAGGGGTATTTATCTCCTGTGGTTAGTTGTTCTCCCAGTGCGTAGTTATCCTTCCAAGGGGTAGCTAACCTCATATGGGGATAGTTGTTCTTCTGTGGAGGTAACTGTCGTCTACGGAACCCATGGATATTCTACAGTTGATAAATGTTTTCACTTACCATAGTTTAACCTGAGGTAGAGCATCTAACTTAACCCAACCCGTCTGAACATACGTCCGTCGCTTACTCCTGTCTTTCGTTACGCAGTCCGTGTACCTTACATCTCGCCTAACCCTTTCTAGTATATTTATTTTTCCTCTAAAATTAATCACGAATTTATTCCGTCAGTAAAGAATCGAAATTGTTTCTTGATAAAGACCGAAACATGACGGTGTTCCTTGGATTGTTCTCCAATGTATTTGAACACCTTTTCTAAGCTCTCTTTCCCACAGCTTACAGCTAATTTAGCCCTTCTTAATCTTATGCATTTCAATTTTTTGTCGGCGTATTTGATTTTTCTCACAACTTGGGCCCCGTGGGTACTGATCAACAGCCCATCATTATTCTGCTTTGTTTAATCCGATAGTGGACCCGCGCGTGAAAAAATTCACTCAATCCATCAATATACTTGCTAATACAGGTGACTCTTCTGTGACTTGCTTTTTCTTCATCGCACTTTTTCATTGATTGTACTTTCCTTACTAAAATAAATATAGAAGAAAACGCTACGACGGCCAACTCAAATTATCGTAAGAGATATGTGCTTTCTTCTGAGCAGTACACTTCAATTCGTCCACAGCACACTTCTCTCTCCCCCCCCTCCCCTTAGATGCCATGCAAAAAAGAAATTCCCGTACCAGAATTAGTATGCGCTGAAACATCACAGAATTTAATTTCTGCTGCGTATCCAGAATACACAGTGAGATAGCTTCAGCAGAGCAAAATTATCGCACCCAAGAAGTTTGAAGATAGAATTACTACGTCTACAACACCGGAAAGAATCGGTTCCTCTACGCTTCACTGATTTTCTGCTAAATGTATCCATCGTAAACCAACAGAAAATATAATTTCGATGCAGACAAAAGTAATGAATGTCAGACTCCACGGGAACGGCAAAAGAAGCTGGAAGAGCAAGAACTGCATTCATTTTCTATAACGATTAGTACCGTATTCCAAATTTAACCTTCTGCAATATGGTCTAATCATTGCCTACTGAATTCCATCAAAAGGGAACCGGATCTCCAAAATATCCAACGTGGCAAGACATGCATTCAGATAATAATGGGATAAGGATTTCACTAAAGCTTTCTGCTACCACCTCGTCATCGATTTCCATAGAAAAGAAACTTGATTACGAAATCTGCATTATGGCGGAATTCTCACGGTAACGGCAAACAATGATACAGATTCTATTAGAAAGACCTTGCCCTGTTGCCCTTATTGCATCCGATTGATGATCCCCGCCGTATCATAGATACCTACGTTCAGTTCATAATGCTGCCTGATTCACATTATTTTGAAGATTTTACCGACTTTCTTGCAAGTTCCATGACCGATGACAGCTGCTGAGCTTTAAAACTATTCGCTCCAATTTTCTTCTATCTATTATTGAAGAGCGTAACACACGAAGGAAGGAACAACGGTATTAATATTATAGATGGTTCCAATGTCAAAGGTACTGGACGGTACCCCAGTTAGCTCTACGGCCAAATTTTGGATTTCGTTTACTAGACCAGTTAAGCTGTCTGTTCTTCAACACATAAAGGTCTAATTGCACCTGCATATACGGTTCATATATCTTGAGCGTATAACTAAATACGAAACACAGAATAATGTTCCAAAACACGACTATTGGAAAATATATCAAGTCGTACAATTGGACTTCTGTCGTTGCTTGCTGAAAAACGCAAAAAAAAAATCGGGCAAACTCATATAAAAAGTTGCATCATTCACCTCAAGTTTTGGAAGTCTGAAACTCTATCTTCATAGATAGACTGACACTATCTTTGGCAGTAAAAAAAGAAGATAGACTGACACTATCTCTGGCAGCTAAAGAAAAGAAGATAGACTTGCACTATCTTTGGCAGTAAAAGAAAAGAAGATAGACTGACATAGATAGACTGACACTATCTTTGGCAGTAAAAAAAGAAGATAGACTGGCACTATCTTTGGCAGTTAAAGAAAAGAAGATAGACTGGCACTATCTTTGGCAGTAACTATCTTTGGTAGTAAAAGAAAAGAAGATAGACTGGCACTATCTTTGGCAGTAAAAGAAAAGAAGATAGACTGGCACTCTCTTTGGCAGTAAAAGAAAAGAAGATAGACTGGCACTCTCTTTGGCAGTAAAAGAAAAGAAGATAGACTGGCACTCTCTTTGGCAGTAAAAGAAAAGAAGATAGACTGACACTATCTGAGGCAGTAAAAGAAAAGAAGATAGACTGACACTATCTTCGGCAGTAAAAGAAAAGAAGATAGACTGACACTATCTTTGGCAGTAAAAGAAAAAAAGATAGACTGACACTATCTTTGGCAGTAAAAGAAAACAATATAGACTGACACTATCTTTGGCAGTAAAAGAAAAGAAGATAGACTGGCACTATCTTTGGCAGTAAAAGAAAAGAAGATAGACTGACACTATCTTTGGCAGTAAAAGAAAACAATATAAACTGACACTATCTTTGGCAGTAAAAGAAAAGAAGATAGACTGGCACTATCTTTGGCAGTAAAAGAAAAGAATTTAAATATTTCATACCTAACACTCGCAAGGAGACGGACTCTTCACTGGCAGTATACAATCGAGCATACTCACTAGTAAAGTATGTCGCAGCAAGACGTAGACCTCGTGCTGAGTACTCAAATTTTGTTCACTTCCGCTGTTTCCAAAGAACCCTGTTTCTAAAAACAACACAGGCTGATATTTAGTTAAATGGCAAGCGCGGGATTGACCTGTTTCATATAGCACAATTTGTAACGTGCATTGTAGACGCGAAAACGCACCTAAATCTTATATCTACAAAATATATGAGAAAAGAAATTGCGAGTAATATGCAGGAAACTCTACTAATACCCGCAAACATTTCTTACTGAAGCGCAAAGTATCGTGATATAAAGGGTGCATATTTAGAGAAGAAAGGAATGCGATTATAGCGGTGAGCAATTCTCTCTAAGTTTGCAATTTAATGAGTACAAACTGAGCTGAGGGAGAGGTGTACTAACACGGGAAACGACGTTTCATTAATAAAGCGAAGCTTTGAATTTACGGGGTACATTTTCAGCGGTTAGAGATATGCATTAAAACGCACAAAATACTTCTTATTACCGCAAAGTATCGCAATTTAGGGGCACTAATTGAGCGGAAGGAGATGTATACTAAAATCGTAAGTGACCTCATTAATGGAAAATATCGCAATTGAAGGACTATAATTGGATTGGAAGGAATGGTGTGTTTCTACTGGAAAAGACTTCTCATTAAGGCAAAGTATAGTAAGTTAAGGATGAACAATGTGGGAGGAAAACGAGATACACTAATACCGGGAAAGAAAGCTGGCGTGCATGCCTGCCAGATGATTTTTTTTTTTTTGCCGTATATAGTTGTTTTCTATTTAAGGAAAAGACTTCATTAAGCAAACAATCGTAATTTGTTGGGTAAAATTTACTGGAGAGAGATTTGTGTTAATATGGGCACATCTTTAGAGGAGAAAGGAAGACACTGATACTGGGAATAGCTTTTCCCCAGGTTATTCTATTACGCGTCATTGATCCAAAATTCGCGGTGAAACGTCACGTCTATCAGGTAACTTCACAACTTTTTCTCAATGGTTTCAATTGTTATTCATGTAACGCTTTTAGGTTTGCGTTTTTTATTATTCACATTTTATCGACTGTAAAATACTGTGGTAACGTCATCACGTGCACTGGAAAAGTTAAAATAGCAAAATTAACTTAGTACGCATTGAGTTGAATAAATAAAATGAATGAATTTAAATAATGTAAAAATCAATTATTCCTGCAGAGATGGCACGTGCCAGCCACGACCTCTTTGTCAACGACTGCAGCTTCAGCTGACCAACAGCTGCAAAGACTCCTCAATTATCAGGCAGAGGGTTACATCTTGCAGTGATAGTAACGCTAATGTTTTGATGCAGTGCTTGATTCAAAATCACGACTCTTATTCAGTAGGTGAAACACGCCATCTATCTGGCACTGCATGTTAGGCTAAAAGTAACACTTATGCAGCGGACAATACACTCTACTTTTAAAGCAGTTTGGATTGATATTAATTTCGTTCACTGAGCGAAACACTCCGACAATGAGCCAAACTTGGGCCTAAAATAACATGTACCATCCAGCAGGCAATAACAATTTAACTTTGAAGCAACGTTGAGCTAGAAGTAACTCTCATCAAGTGGGCGAAACACTCCAACTTTGAGGCAGAGTTGGGCTGAAATAATTCTCAGTCACTGAACGAAACACTCCACCGCTGAGGCGAAATTTACGTTATCTGTTTCAGACCAATACCAAAATGACCGAAGCAATTGCTGCAACCGTTCATTTCCCCAATTACTGTCAGAACAATTCAATTCAGTTAGGAGACCGGGCCGACGTAACGCGCTCAAAATGCAGTGGTGCTCTCAAACGCTTTTTATATGCAGCACTAGCGGGTCTCTGCATTAATATTTATGGAGCGTTTCTCCATTATAAATTGTCGGCAACTATTTCACGAAAAAAATGGGGATAGAAAGTGATTTTATTTCTCTGGTCAGAGAATTACGTAACGCGAGAATTACACAATACCGTGATTATTATAATTGTTATTAAATATCCATTTTATACGCCACAATGGGTACAGCAATGGCTGCGGTCTAAAGAGAAGAAGAAAAGAAGTTCACGTACTATGCCAAACAATCAGATGAACTCAAGCCTAGAATAGTAACCAGATCGAGAAAAGTAAGAGCAGCAAGCTCTTCATATACACAAACCAGCTCGAAACTTCCACAGAATTCCAGTCCGACAGTAGCGCTGCATCATAAGGAAAACAATACATATAGTACGGCAGGGAAACCTGTTCAAAGACAGGACCATAGTCGTTCCAGCGCACAGAATAAATTGAGACATCCCGGAGAGTGAGCGGACCCGCCTACAGAACTGAACATAACAATATGGTGGGCAAACTTATAAGCCAAAAAACTTCAGTGGCCATCAAATAAATTAGAAAGAACATGGAAGGAAATCAGCGCGAGGCTCATAAACACGTCCCAGTTATATTTGTCGTGTCAAAGATTTAACTGCTGACGTACGACCCGAAATCTTTCGGCACGTCACAACGCTAATTTAACATCCGACAGAATCAGGAGCCGGCCTCCCATTTTACCGAGTTCGCCATTACGATCTGCCATTTCAGGATAACGAATATCACGGTAAGCCAGAGCAAAGATATAAAAAAAGATGCAAACAAGCTAAATTTAGCCCGCCTCGTGCAAAATGGCGCGGTAGTTGCGAAGTAAAAACGAAAGTAAGAAAGGTTCTCGAGTGGTGATGCAATAATTCTCCGTCTCTTTCGTTCTTCAGACCAGGCAAAGGCGACGTGGAGACCGAGGGAAAGCGAGAACAGGGTGAGCGTTCCTTCGCTGGAGACTCCAAAACTTCGTCAAGTTAAGGGTATGGTAAGGCTACAATTACGAGCACGAATTCATTGAAAAAAGGATTAAAGTTTGGTACTTTTCCTCTTGTTTTTCCAAAGTAGCCTTATTCACATTGTTAATTAAACATCGCCTTGAGATTAGAGCAACCTTTGAACAAAATTTTGATAAGATCAGTATAACAAAGTGACAATATCAAGGCAGAAAAACAGCGCTTCTTCACGGCCCAAGGCTGTCTTCATTCACTTAACTTTGCCAGGTGTCGGAGAAAAAAATAAACCTTTATTTTTCAAATGCATGGATACTTTTGGCCCGTATTATTCATTAGTTTGAACTTTCCTATCCGCTACAGTCTTATAACAGAAGGGCACGGAGCAAGTCAAAAAATAGCTGAAAGCCTATAGGTACTTGAGAGATCACCAAGGGTGACAACAGCAAGTGAAAAAGAAAAGTGTTGTACAAGAAACAGCAATAGTTTATTTCAATTGCAAACTTTTTCAATCAGATATACTAGGATCAGTGCAAAAGCGCACAATACTTTGTTGATAGCTTGGCCTTACTTTGTGGAAGCTGAATTGCACAAGTAACATCTTACAGAACTACTAACGTGGTTCCGTTTTTAAACTTTTCTTATCACAAAGTACCCATTTATTCCACGAAAAAAACATATATTAACGAGCTAAGCATACATGGAATATTTCACAGCAATCGTGTGTGGACGAGATCACAGTGCTTTGTGAAAAGCAATAATTGAGAACAAGAGAAGTAAAAAAATAACGTTATTTATCTGTCTTCAGTACTTTTAACTATTTTCGAACGCGGTTCAGCTGGTGATGCTAGGCATGCAATACTTTGCCATCAACGGGGTAGTCCGCAACGACTTCTCTCCACAGTGCACGTAACCGCTCACAGATGCATTAGTTGACACGGAGGGAAAGATTTGCCGTCTGCCTAGCAACACCTGAATTAATTCTGAACTTTGGGGCGACGGACGCCAGTCCTCAAAACGCAGGACTGTTGTAAGCCGCTAGCATTTCCTATCATTTTTACTCCACTATATCTATTTTACGCTGCTCGAGGATCGCTTCCTATACTGGGAAAATTGAAAACTTCCATCAATACACTGCGAATCAGAAAGACTAAGAACTTAATTAAGTAGGAAATATTCGTTACAGAATTTTATCACACGTCGCACGAGTGAGTGAAGCCATCATCGCTGGGGCCTGGAAATTGAGTTTCAAGTCACGTTTCGTAAAGAACAGAAAAAAGCAGAAGAACAGAAAAATTACACTACGTAATTTTAGCAACAAAACAATATTTTGCGAGTGCGTGAAAAATATAGCATGGCATCTATCTAGGTCGAACCTTTTGCGGTAAACTGAATCTAGTTTTTTTAATTTTATCAGTTCACAATATAACATGTATATTTAGCCACCGTACCGGGCATACGATTACACACAATATCTGGTGGTAAGCCCACATTGTTTTCTTCAACTTTCATGCTGGCTCTCTTAATTTTTTCTTCTTCCTGTTCGCTTCCGACTTTCTTTACAAATGCTCAGGGCTCTAGCATAAGAACACCCCTGGGCATTGGCTGCACGTTCTTTTCGACATTGGTATTGGCTGCACTATTTCTTTCTTGTCGGCTTTAAATCGTCAATTTCTTTGTCCAAGTAAGTTTAAAATAACTTATATCACTTCCTGCGGGAAGTACAAATTATTTAACAGACCACGAGATAAGGACTTAGAAGGCTACTTTCTTACTTTCTTTGTTTTCGCTCTACCATAAATTGTCTGAAGCTTCTAGCATTCGCTGTAAATAAAGATACTAAATTGACACACTCGTAAATGCTGTTCTGTAACGAACATTACGTAAGATAGCTTGCAGTTCTGTCACTTTTGCTTTTCCTATATCATATGTTGTACGTAACAGTGTACGTTCTATATATCGGGCTTTGCAAAGGTCCTGACCTGTTTTAATAATTTGTCATCCGAAGTTCGAAAAAGCTTTGTTTATAATGAAATAAAACAAGATTTGTAATGTATCAGTTTATTATAATCTAAACAACATTGCCATTCAACAGGACCTCCATTGGCAGCAATGACACGCCCTAATCGTGATCGGAAGTCCTTACACACATTACGGACGTAGTCCTTCCTCATCTGGGCTCAAGTGCGGTTCGGAGAGGCTTTCAGCTCCTCAATGTTGTTTTGGCCATCTTGGCATGCTTTACTCTCAATATGCGGCCACACACTGTAGTCCAGAGGATTGAGCTCAGGCGACTGTGGGGGCCAGAAGTCTTTGGGCCAGAAAGTCATGTCTTGGCTCATCCAGTTTTGGACGGTTTTCAACGTGTGCGCTGGTGCACCATCTTGCTGAAAAACGTAATCTCGATCTTCGACGATTTTTCTGATCCAAGGAAGAACCTTTGTGGCCATGATTATCCCTGTATTCAGCCCCTGTCAACCCGTAGCCGCCCTTGAACTACACTGGAGGAATCTTCTCTCCATTGGAGGCCACAACGCCTAGCATCATCACAGAGGTTGGATGCTTTGTTGTGGAGACATAACGAACAACAAAAATATCTTGGCCAAAGCTCACAACTCGATCGTTCTGTTTGTTGAAGACAGGATCCACGGTGAAGGTCTTCTCATATGAGAAAATGATGACTCGATTTCCATGACTTTTCAAGTCGTTAAGAAGACGGGAGCATCACTATTGGCGCTTTTTAACCATGTCAGCAGTTAGCAGCGATCTTTTCTGACGCTTTAAGCTCTTTCCACCTCCACTCTTTACAGCTCTAGACACGGTTGACACAGAAATCTTCTTCTTCTTCGCAAATTCAGTCATTTTGAGTTTCGGATAATTTTCAAAGGCTCTTCGAAATAGATGACACTTTGGTCCAGGGGTCTAGCTCCCTTGAGATTCTCGGTGCTGTCTTTGATGAAAAATTTACTTTTGAGCCGCATATTAGGTGACTGGTGTCGAGTACTTCCAGTAAGATTGGGCTTTTGGGCTCGTGCGTAAAGAAAATTCTGTGTTTGGCAACAGAGATGTAGTCCCCAGATGCTTTTATGCTTTTTTGCTGCCTATTTTGCAGTATTACTCACCGGTCTGGGCTTCAGCTGCTGACAGTCACTTGCGTCTGCTAGACAGACTTGTTAGTCCCGCCAGCAGGCTGTGCGCTGAAAGTAATCTGGTGAATCTGTCCCTTGAAAGAAGGGTAGCCGGACTCTGTAGGCTTTATAAGTTGTACAACAATGAGAGACATTTGTTGTATTCTTCTGTGCTTGCCCTCAAGGTCTTTAGGATTACACGTGCTGCAGTTGATGCGCATTTTTTCAAATTGAAGAATGTTAAATGCGAAACTCATCGGTTCAGTCGGTGATTCCTCCCGTGGTCTGTTCCGGTTAGGAATTCATCGCCGGCATCGGCTTTCGGTCGTGTCGGTCTGCGCACGTTTAAGTCAGCCGTTAATGGCTTTTTGTTGTTTTTTTAGCAGCGTTTCGGGCTTCCCGGTGCTGCATAATACTTCATTTGGGTTGTACAACCTGTCGAGGGTGGCCTGGGCGTGAAGATTTAATAATAATATTATTTAGACAAATAAATAAAAGAGGCTAGTAGATGTTAGGATAATTAGTATGGTAGTGTGTGAAGACAGCAGGCTGTTTCACAATAATTGTGAAGAGTTTCAAGCAACACAATGTAGCAGGAAGGCAGCGCTACTGTTTTTCTTGTTTCCCTTTAACACAAATAGCAACTGTATTCTCTCAGTAGGTGAGATCACCAACCTCACCCCTCTGTGTCATTAGAAACTATGTTACCGGGGTTTTCCTGTAATTGTAGAATGCCAAAAATGAAAGACAACCGACAATAAAAAAAAAATTGCCCAAGAAAAGCTTCATTGCCGAAAATTAAGATCTTTTCCCTTCAATAACGAACCTATATCCATCCTACCATCGTAACTTAATTTCCTGAGAAAAGCCATCGAAATCAGGACACGTTTAAGAAGTTACAAAGCTGCAAGAAAGTCACCTACAGCCCAGAGCCACCTTCATATCCAGCATTTCTGACCCCAAAATATAGGCCTAAATTAGACCAAAGTATCATCCTTCCATAAACAATTTCCCTAAAAATGAAGCTCTGCCGCTGTAAAAAAAATATATGAAAGTTATTTCTTGCAAGGCACTTGAGAGTCCATAAAGCTCAAGAGAAGGCTACTCTACGTCCCAGTCAGGAGCTGGCGGCTCGTCGTAAACTTTACGAAGGAAACTATCAACTTGAACAGAAGTCGACTTATTGCAGTCGGAATGAAACCTGCAGCACAGACACTGCCTGGCACCCTTGCAGAAACTTTATAAATATGGTTAGGCTCGTTCCTTGTAAGAAATTGCACGTCTTGCCTACTATGTTCCAAACTGAAGGCATATTTTTTTTTTTAAGAAAAGCGGCCTAACATGTTGAAATCATTCAGGAAATTCCCCAAATATGGGATGGGGTTCTAAAAAAAATGAATGTCACACTGGGTTTGAAAGTAAGAGTATCTTTTTGTTAAAGAAAAGTGCGCACCAACATTGGGATACCTGGAAAGTCTTAACAAATAAGGGTCGATTTTTCATAAGAAATTGTACTGCAAAGTGTCTTTATCAGTGACAGTATCGTTTTGAAATAAAAAGTAGAGACGCGTACGTGTCCTTCACGCAACATATTTGGTGTTGCGGGCAGAACTGAAGACAACTATAGCTTAATAAAGTTAACTGGACAGAACTGCTGAGGTTTTCACCGAAACTGTAGTTATATTGGTTGACTTTTCACAAGAAATTGTATTGATCAGCGTTTCGAGACTGAATGTATCTTTCGTTTACTAACGTTGCATTGAGAAATAACGTTACCCTTTTTAATGAAAACTAGACGAAGATAAGCACTGAGGCCCGTGGAAAACTAGCCATATATGGGTACCTATAAGCATTTCGTAAGAAACTTGGTCTGATACTGGCACTATTATATCTTCTTGTTTTACACTAACCGTCTACCTAAAACATGGAACTGCCGTTTGCAGTAGTGAAAATTTATAATTTTTCTTTTGGGATCGTAAAGGTTTATACAGAAGAGCGACATCTTCGCTGACTCTAACGAACCAATTTTGTTGGACCGCAAAACTTGCCGAGACGTTTTAATGCACACGTAGCGCACAAGTGTGTGGGAAAGGTGCTTGGAGTTGAAATGTTCCGGAGTAACGTTATTGACAAACTGTAATAATGGATACGGGAGACATTTACTTAAATGTTAGCCATAAAGTCAGACGGAGTCACAAGTGACCCTAGTAAAGTGTCAGGTACCTCTTGAACTTAGGAGTAAGAACAGCTCAAAATCTATGCACTTTTCTGCTATTTAAACGGGTCCTTAATAACTATACATGTAGAACACAGAACACTTTCTTATGATGCTGCCTGGACTGCTGACCGGGGCCGGGGTGGCTCCTGCTGACCGGGGCCGGGGTGGCTATTGCTGACCGGGGCCGGGGTGGCTATTGCTGACCGGGGCCGGGGTGGCTATTGCTGACCGGGGCCGGGGTGGCTATTGCTGACCGGGGCCGGGGTGGCTACTGCTGACCGGGGCCGGAATGGCAACTGCTGATCGGGGCCGGAGTGCCACTGCTGATCAGGGCCGGAGTGCCACTGCTGATCGGGGCGCACTATCGTCGTTCACGACCACTTTGCGTTCAAGTAAGCTTTCCTGCGCGCCACCACTAAAATAAACACTACCTAGGCTAACCAAACATAGCCTAATCTGCAATACAGCGAGCTGGCACAGCACACGAACTTGAACGCCGTCCGCACCCGCACGTACACCGATGCCCGTACACAAACGTACATAGCGCATGGCGAGTTTGACGCCTGTGCGACCGGAGCGCACTCTCGTCGTTCGCGACGATTTTGCGTTCAGGTAAGATTTCTTGTGCGCGCCACCACTAATATAAACGCTACCTTACCTAGCCTAACCTAGCCTACCTAAAACAACCTAAAATAACCTAAAATGACCTAAAATGACCTTAAATGACCCAAAATGACCCAAAATGACCCAAAATGACCCAAAATGACCCAAAATGACCCAAAATGACCCAAAATGACCTAAAATGACCTAAAATGACCTAAAATGACCTAAAATGACCTAAAATAACCTAAAATAACCTAAAATAACCTAAAATGACCTAAAATGACCTAAAATGACCTAAAATGACCTAAAATGACCTAAAATGACCTAAAATAACCTAAAATAACCCAAAATGACCTAAATAAAATAACCTAAATAATCTAAATAAAAATAACCTAAAATAGGCTAAAATAGCCTAGCCCAGCCCAGCCCAACCCAGCCCAACCCAACCCAACCCAACCCAGCCCCACCTAGCCCCACCTAGCCCCACCTAGCCCCACCTAGC
>LQNS02277220.1:85986-98895 GCA_001587735.2 Parhyale hawaiensis | reverse complement strand
AGATGTTACTTCTGCCTGTCTATATAGAAGACCTAAGGATGACAGCACGACAAAGGATCAATGAAGAAAAGAAGAAAATTACGAAGCAAATAAGAGAAGAGGAGATTCCGCACCGGCCTAGAGGCATTAGGAAAACGTATAGGTTATTGCGTGAATTCTTCACGCACGGGTCCACTAGTTATTTAATAGAACACGAGGTAAAGACTTACAAGGCTACTTTCTCACTTCCTTTGTTTTCGCTCTACTGTAAATTGCCTGAAGCTTTTAGCATTCGCTGTAGACAAGATACTAAATTGACGCACCCGTAAAATGCTGTTCTGTAACGAACATTAAGTATTATAACTTGCAGGTCTGTCATTTTTACCTCACCTATATCATACGTTGTACGTAACAGTGTACGTTCTATATATCGGGCTTTGCAAAAGTCCTGACCTGTTTTAATAATTTGCCATCCGAAATTCGTAAAAGCTTTGTTTATAATGAAATAAGATAAGATTTGTAATGTATTAGTTTATTATGATCTAAACAACATTGCTATTCAATAGGACCTCCATTGGCAGCATTGATGCGTCCTAATCGTGGTCGGAAGTCCTTACACACATTGTGGACGTAGTCCTTCCTCATCTGGGCCCAAGTGCGGTTCACAGGGGCTTTCAGCTCCTCAATGTTGTTGTGGCGATCCTTGCATGCTTTACTCTCAATATGCGGCCACACGCTGTAGTCAAGAGGATTGAGATCAGGCGCTTGTGGGCGCCAGAAGTCTTTGGGCCAGAAAGTCACGTTTTGGCTCATCCAGTTTTGGACGGTTTTCGACGTCTGCGCTGGTGCACCATCTTGCTGAAACACGAAATCTCCATCTTTGACGACTTTTCTGATACAAGAAAGAACTTATGGGGCCATGATAACCCTGTATTCAGCCCCTGTCAACCTGTAACCGCCCTTGAACTACACTGGAGGCATCTTCTCTCCATTGGAGGCCACAAAGTCAAGCATCATCACAGAGGCCGGATGCTTTGTTGTGGAGACACAACAAACATCAGAGATGTCTTGGCCAAAGCTCACAACTCGATCATTCGGTTTCTTCAAGACAGGATCCACGGTGAAGGTCTTCTCACCTGAGAAAATTATGACTCGATTTCCATGACTTTTCAAGTCGTTAAGAAGGCGGGAACATTGCTCTTGGCACTTTTTAACCATGTCAACAGTTAGCAGCGGTCTTTTCTACCGCTTTAAGCTCTTTCCACATTCACTCTTTACAGCTCTTGACACGGTTGACGCAGAAATCTCTTTCTTCTTCGCAAATTCAGTCATTTTGAGTTTCGGATCATTTTCAAATGCTCTTCGAACATTCTTCCGTTGAATAACTTGTGGTCTGCCTGAACGTGGTCGATCTTTGAGGCTTTCATTATTCTTAAGGCGTTTCACCGTTGATAAACTGACATTTTCCAACCTAACAATGTCCGCCTTCTGGTGACCAGCGCGAAAGAGAGCTGCTATATTTATCCTTTTTGTTTCCATTACCAACAATGTATATAAATGAGCACAGTTAGCAGTTATATTATCTGAAATAGTTTATAGGAATAAATTTCATAAAGTCTTTGAAACGAGTTTCACACTTTGAAAATACAAAACAGGCCATGACTTTTGCAAAGCCTGGTACGTAGATCGTAGGGCCGAAGCTAAGCGTGCGTATGAGGGGGCACAGCATCGCCAGAGGCAGCGTTCAAAGGAATCTCTACTGATTGACGATGCATATTGTTGACGGAGTGAGCTGAAGGGTTCACTTTTCGGTGCTGAACCTTCGTTACCGGAGGTGGTATCATTGTTGATTCCTTGGCTAAGGCAGAGCTCATATCGGCTTATTTTGACGGGAAGCAGAGCACAGGTGTGTTGGTATTGCCCCATGTTGTCGTTCTGAACCCCATATAAAATGTTTGGCGTTCAGGTCTAGTACTATCGAAGTGCTTTTTGAGGAGCTAGATCCTTATGGAGGTGTTGGCCCGGTACTTGCTGGCGTTCTCGCCCCCAAGCTTGGAATGAACTTCCAGCGGCTGATACGGTAGGGAAATTTTCCCTGTTGTTGGCGTGCTAGGAATATTATTCACAATCCTACCGGTCCAGTGTCGGCAACTACCGACCTACACTTAGAACGGAATAGCTTTAGCACATAATTGACCATATCTCATTTTTGCGCAATCAAATTTTCATGAAACTTGCAGGGAAATCGTGATATCTTATGGCAACACTGTTGAGTTTGTTTACATTTTGCTGTGTTTCCTGATTGACAACTCTTTGCATGTTTTCTCTTTCTGAGGTGAACGACAATAATAGCGTCTTGTATGTATATTCTGCTAAAATGGGACGTGGAAAAGCTCTAACTAACGACGAGAAAGAAATTATCATCAAAGAAACTGCAGAAGGCACATCTCCTTACGTTAATGCCCGAAAAATAGGTCGCCATATTGACACAGTGACAAGATTCTTGAAGGACCCTTCACCACGGAAAAAACGATCAGATGTTGGCATTCAAGGACTGTTACTGACAGAGACATGAGATTTGCGGTTCGTCAGCTACAAAAAAGACCCGGGCAAATAAGTAAATCAATCTTGACGGCTGTTGGGCTTCCTGAAGAGCCGAAAATCACTAAAATATATAGCCAAATAGTCAAGATGTGGTCAATTCTGGGATAAAGCTATTATTTCTGTTCTAAGTGTATTACGCTGGCGCTCATTTTGTCGAAGGTATCCGAGAAATTTGTGGCTTGTAAGCGGGTCGTTTTGCTGAGGCTAGAGGATTGTTGCCTGCTGACCAGTTTGCGTGCGGAACCGGTTTGGGTTGTTGTGACGTATTGTTGTCGGTGTCACACCATTTACAGTCTGCGCTGGGTTGTAGTTCAGAGGCACGCCTTTTTCAGTTGGACTTTAGTGCGCGTTTGACAGGATCGATCAAAGGGGTCGATGGTACAAGTTGGATTCGTTTGGTGATGGTTGTAGCGTTCTGTCAATCATTCGTAATTTTGTTTCTGAACGAACGCAGAGTCTGTCTGTTGACAGTTTTTTTTAGTGCTTCGATCGCGGTGGAGTCTAGCGTCCCACAGGGTAGCGTACTTGGCCCGTTGTAGTTTTTTTCTGTACACTAGTAATATGCTCTCTTGGCTAGAGAATACGATGATTAACTATGCTGCAGATTCCACTTTAATAGCAGTGATACCTACTCTAAGTATGCGTAATGAATAGAATAGAGACCTGTCGCGTAATAGTGCATGTTGCTCAGCCTGGATTATGAAGCTGAATGCCAGTAAAACCATATCTATGATTGTCAGTGGTCTCGGATACTTGCAAAGCAGCACCCTCCTCTGAAAATAGATAACACTTCGCTCCAGGGGTCTAGCTGTCTTTGATGGAAAGCTTACTTTTGAGGCGCATATTAGGCGACTGGTGTCGCGTACTTCCAGTAAGATTGGGCTTCTGGGCTCGTGCGTAAAGAAAATCCGCATTTGCCAGCAAAGATGTAGTTCGAAGATGTTTTAATGCTTTTGTGCTGCCTGTGTTGCAGTTATTACTCACGGGTCTGGGCTTCAGCTGCTGACAGTCACTTGCGTTTGCCGGACAGACTTGTTAGTTCCGCCAGCAGGCTGTGCGCTAAAAGTAGTCTGGTGAATCTGTCCCATGAAAGAAGGGTAGCCGGAGTCTGTAGGCTTTATAAGTTGTACAATAACGAGAGACATTAGTTGTATTCTTCTGCCCCTGCCCTCGAGGTCTTTAGGAGGATTACACGTGCTGCGGTTGATGCGCATTTTTTTCAAATTGAAGAATGTTAGGTGCCAAACTCATCAGTTCAGTCGGTGCTTCTTGCCGTGGTCTGTTTCGGTTAGGAATTCATTGCCGGCATCGGCTTTTGGTGGTGCCAGCCTGCAGACGTTTAAGTCAGCCGTTAATGGCTTTTTGTTGGATTTTCTTTAGCAGCGTTTCGGGCTTCTCGGTGGTGCATAATGCTTCATCTGAGTTGTACAGTCTGTCTAGGGTGGCCTGGGCGTGAAGATTTAATATTATTATTTAGGCAAATGAATAAAACAGGCTAGTAGTTGTGAGGATAATTATTATGGTAGTGTGTGAAGATAGCAGGCTGTTTCACAGCAATTGTGAAGAGTTTCAAGCAACACAATGTAGCAGGAAGGCAGCGTTAGTGTCTATCTTGTTTCCCTTTAACACAAATAACAAATGTATTCTCTGTTCAGATGACAAGAAATACATAAATACTTCATTAACACCTATAACATTCCTACATTTATTTACAAGTTCATGACTGATCGACGATAATAACTGTACCTACTAATAGCATGTGTACAGGACACCCCCGATTAACTTAGGGGATTGGGGGCTATGTTAATCGAATAAATAGTTACTGATAATTTTTCTACGTCGTCTAAATACTATGTTAATGGAGGTGAGGTGTATATTACATATTTTATTCAGGGTTTCTGTACCTAAGTCAAGGCTATGTTTATCGAATTCTGTGACATTAGAAACTATGTTAACGGGATTTTTCTGTAATTGTAGAATGCCAAAACTGAAAGACAACCGACAATTAAAAAAAACCTTGGCCAAGAAAAGCTGCAAGAAAGTCACCTACAGCCCAAAGCCACCTTCATATCCAGCATTTCTGACCCCAAAATATAGGCCTAAATTAGACCAAAGTATCATCCTTCCATAAACAATTTCCCTAAAAATAAAGCTCTGCCGCTGTAAAAAAATATATGAAAGTTATTTCTTGCAAGGCACTTGAGAGTCCATAAAGCTCAAGAGAAGGCTACTCTACGTCCCAGTCAGGAGCTGGCGGCTCGTCGTAAAGTTTACGAAGGAAACTATCAACTTGAACAGAAGTCGACTTATTGCAGTCGGAATGAAACCTGCAGCACAGACACTGCCTGGCACCCTTGCAGAAACTTTATAAATATGGTTAGGCGCGTTCCTCGTAAACAATTGCACGTCTTACCTACTGGGTTCCAAACTAAAGGCATATTTTTTGATAAAGAAAAGCGCCCATACATGCTGAAATCATTGAGGAAATTCCTCAAATATGGGATGGGGTTCTAAAAAAACTGAATGTCACACTGGGTTCGAAAGTAAGAGTATCTTTTTGTTAAAGAAAAGTGCGCACCAACATTGGGATACCAAATGTTGTTGGGATAACAAATAAGGGTCGATTTTTCATAAGAAATTGTACTGCAAAGTGTCTTTATCAGAGAAATAAAAAGTAGAGACGCGTACGTGTCCTTCACTTAACATATTTGGTGTTGCGTACAGAACCGAAGACAACTATAGCTTATTAAAGTCAACTGGACACAACTGCTGAGGTTTTAATCGAAACTGTATATAGGTTGGCTTTTCACAAGAAATTGCATTGGTCAGCGTTTTCGAGACTTGATGTATCTGTCGTTTACTAACGTTGCATTAAAAAATAACGTTACCCTTTTTAATGAGAAATTGGACGAAGATAAGCATTGAGGCCCGTAGAAAATTAACCATATATGGGTACCTAAGCATTTCGTAAGAAACTTGGCCTGATACTGAAACTATTATATCTTCTTGTTTTACACCAACAGTCTTCCTAAAACATGGGACTGCCGTTTGCAGAAGTAAAAATTTGTAATTTTTTTGGGATCGTAAAGGTATATACAGAGGAGCGACATCCTCGCTGACTCTAACGGATCAATTCTGTTAGACCGCAAGACTTGCCGAAACGTTTTACTGCACACGTAGCGCACAAGACTAGTGTGTGGGAAAAGATGCTTGGAGTTGCAATGTTTTGGGGTAACGTTATTGACAAACTGTAATAATTGATACGGAATACATTGACATAAATGTTAGCCAGCAAGTAAGACGCAGTAGCAAGTGTCCCTAGTAAAGTTTCAGGTACCTCTTGAACTTAGAGTTAGTAAGAACAGCTCAAAATCTATGCACTTTTCTGCTATTTAAACGGGCCCTTAATAATTATACATGTATAATACAGTACACTTTCTAATGATGCGGACTGGACTATAGACCGACCGGTGGATATTTTGGCAAGCCCGAGGCAGGGGGGGGAGGGGGCACTGCTGACTGGGGCCGAATGACCATTGCTGATCGGCGCCGGTCTACCACTGCTGACCGGGGCCGGGGTGGCCACTGCTGATCGGGGCTGGGGTGGCCACTGCTGATCGGGGCCGGGGTGGCCACTGCTGATCGGGGCCGGAGTGGCCACTGCTGACCGGGGCCGGGGTTGCTGCTCCTAGCCGGGGCCGGGGTGGCTTCTGCTGACCGGGGTTGCTAAAGGTTGCTGAAGAAGCAAAAAAGCATAATCGTGCCATCTCCATTACGAAAACCAAGCCCACATTATTTACCTCGAACAAACATCAAGTCCGGATGATCGGTTCACTCTATATAAGTCTCCTTTTTTTCCGGAGAAACACCCTAAAATCTTGGGCGTTCATGAGGAGTCGATACTCAAATTCGCAAAACATGCAAAGGAAACATTTAACCTTGTGACATCCCGACTTTGTATCCTTAAGGCCCTTGCTGGCACCAGCTGGGGTTAGCGGAAGCAAACTTTGATCCTAACATATAGGGCCCCCATCCGGTCTATCATCACTGTCACCGGCCCGGTGTAGTACACTGATGTTTTGGCCTCCTTCATAGCCAAGCTACTAACAGTACAGAATTCGGCTCTGAGAGTAGCCATCGGAGCCCCACCGCATGTCTTCCTTAAGACATCTCCATCATGAAACCCAGCGACTCGCTGTTGGGTGGTCTCATAATCTGCTAAGCAGACACTATCTTCATCAGTCCCTGATCCACGGCCACCCGGCTCAAAATCTGATTGCTACCGACAGTGACGTTCGCCCTGTCCATCAAACTCCGTCATCTAGGCATATGTCTCCCCTGCTCGATGGCAGCGTTGTCCCGGCCGCCTCTTTGGCGGCGGCTGTGGTGGCGCCGTCGGCAATTGCTAGCCTGAATCTCAGCAAAGTGCTCGGTACTCCCTCCTTTGCCATCTCTCCCACCGAAATAACTTTGCCTCGCCCCTTCCTCACTACGCTGTCGCAGTTTCGGTGAGGGTACTGTGTGGCCCTGGACTCTTCAAGCATTGCATCAAGGTCGAGGCCTCGCCGCTTTGCCCTCTCTGTCAGTCTGACGAGCAAACCGCCGACCCTCTGGTTTCTTGCCTCTTCCTTCCAACAGCCCCAACACCGTCGCATCTGTGGGGGGGACCCTCTTGACGTCTATCTTTCTTCTCACCCATCCATCCTTCGACTATCTCTCTCCACTACCCCGCTATTCTCCAGATCCTCCAGCTAATGGAGACCACAATTAGGCATAGTTACAACAACGTAGTTTGGCTGCTGGCAAACAATTAGGGTTCAGTAGACAACTTGATTTCACTTCGTAGTTACACTGATAATTAAAAACCAACTATAGTATCTTGTCTCCCATAAATTCAAACTATGAAAGCTGACAGCAGTCAGATCTTCAGTGATATTGCTACTGGACCTTAAAACAAGAGATCAGACAGATTTTCTAAAGCCAGTAATAAAGGCCAATGACAAAAACTAGCTTTATTTATTAATGCGACATGTACTTTCGAAGAAGAGAAACACGAAAAAAATTATTTACGTGGTTTTGAGTTTCAATCGTACCGCTAAAGTATGTTAACTTAAAGTAACAGATGCAACTGACAAGAAGAAAACAGTAATACAAGGCAGAGTGCTACAAATTAGCTTTTTCTAAAAACATAAAATGCAGTTTGGAAGACGAAACAAAGAACTCCAAGACTAATAATTGAAAGTTTGTGTTTGGACTAGAGGCACCCTTGTACCAAAGTTTCATCATCAATCTCATCCAAATAAACGTTGCATTCCGTGTTATCCGCCAGAACAAAAGTTCAGAAATAAATCCCTGGCAGGATTTAGCACCAGCAGAAGTTTCCTCGCAAACTTTATAATTTCGAAAGAAAATCAACAACAAGAATGTTAGAAGGCTCTAAAATTTACGAAGTCTCGGAAGTCTCTTCGACACTCGCACGCGCAAACTTCAGAAATAACCTAGCGAGAGTTAACGGCAACGGCAGTCTCCAACTGGAAGATTTATTACAAGCAATAAAGCAATAATTAATTTAGCACGAGGTCACAGTCGTTTACATATTCAGAGAAGTGGAAAATTTATTACAAGCACAAATTAATTTACAATGAAGTCACAGTTCCTTACATAGTTTATGTACCTAGTTAATGTACCTATCTCCAAGCTAAAAATGTTTATCAAGCAACAATTAATTAACAGTAGATTTCAGTAGCTCGCATAGTTAATTTAGCGAAGCTAAAAATTTATTACAAAAGATTATTCATTCAGTTGAAAATCTAAGATGTTTACATAATAAAAGCACTTTACTTAGCGAACTGGAAAATCCTTATTAGCAATACCGGTAATTGATTTAGCAACTAGTCACAGTAGTTTCAATTATTATTATCAGGCCTTCCAGCCGTATCTGATGCGAAGACTACATAAGAGCGAGCTATTTTCGTATAGTATGTTAATAAGTCCAGTTGAACTTATGTGAGCTTTATTAGATCAGTAGTGGTCAGAGATCTACTGCCGACAGGAAATAAGGGGCTAAGGATTACCGACTTCACACAGCTCGGGTGAAAGAATTCGCTCAGCCACGCCGCATAGGGCCAAGGGATGAAAAACGAAATGAGAAAAACACTGAAGACGGGGGAAGTATAGAGAACCTACCTAACATAGCAAACTAACTTTTCCAGCAGGAAATGCGGTCAGGTGCAACATCCCTCTGAGAGAATTCTGGCAGTCGGGCCAGCCCAAGCGTTCGAGAGGCCAATATATATTCTGAAAGGGATAGGACCCCTCCAGAAAATACCACTGAGGGCAGTTTAAATAATAGAGTTAATCTAACGAAGTTACACTTTGTATTGATAAAATTTGTATCAAACGATAATTAATTTAGCAGTAGATCACAGTAGACGCACAATTTAGTTAATTTAGCAAAGCTCTAAATTTATTACAAACACTGTTTAATTTAGCGTGAGATTAGAACAAAATAGTTCGAGTGGCGAAGATGAAAATTGATTGCAGAAAATAATTAATTTCGCAATGGTCAGCATTGTTTACATAACATAGACAATTGAGCGAAGTTGCAAATTTATTACAAGCACAAACTAACTAGCACAAGGTCAAGTAGTTTCCATAAATATAGTTAATTTAGTCAAGTGAAAGACTAATTGCAAGTAATTATTAATTTAGTAGAAAGTAAAAAAAAAATGTATTTTAATTACTCTTTACGGTTAATTTCACGAACTGGAACATTTACGACGAAAATTAATTTCCCTGAAATCAGTGTACTTTACATAACTTGGTTCGCCCAACGACACGTCTTAGGGCTCTTCTATACTAGGCGTTAGATACGCCGCGGTTTTCCCACCCACGCCACCCTGTATGTTATTGAATATATACTGGGCGTTGAAAACGCGGCGATTAAAGCGCCGCGGAGACTTTATGCGTGCTAGAGGCCCCCTTCTATAATAGCGTTCAAAATGCGGCGTTTGTACTGCTGACGCCTCCACTGCGAACGCTGAGGCAGAACTGCTTTGAAACTGCCCAGTTTACAATGACCCGCGTTGGAAACGCCGCCTTGGCGACGTCTCCAGAGACGTTGCCACCGCTTGACGCCCGAGCACCGCCGACAGCCAAAGCGGTAGAAACGCCAGTATAGACTGAAAATTTGCTTTCCATTCATTTAACGTTGATTCATTTAAGACCCATTCTATACTAGCGTTTTCAAGACGGCAGTCTTAACGCCCAGTGAACGCCTCTTAAATGAATCAATGTTAAATGAATGGAAAGCAAATGTTCAGTCTATACAAGCGTTTCTACCGCTATATCTGTCGGCGGTGCTCGGGCATCAGGCGGTGGCAACGCGTCTGGAGGCGTTGCTACCGCGGCGTTTCCAACGCGGGTCATGCTATACTGGGCAGTTTCAAAGCAGTTCTGCTGCAGACGTCAGCAGTAAGAACGTAGTGTTTTAAACGCTAGCATAGAAAAAGCCTATAGCACGCGTAGCGTTTCTGCGGCGCCCAAAACGCCGCGTTTTCAACGCCAAGTGTAGAATCAATAAAATATAGGGAGGCGTCAGCAGTAAAAACGCAGCGTTTTAAATGCTAGTATAGATGGGGCCTACGAAGCGTTGATTGGGCGTTAAAATTGCCGCGTTGAAAACACTAGTATAGAATGGGCCTTAAAGTGAACAATATTTCAGGCAAATGCAAATCTATTAAGAAGAAGTCAATCAACATCGTTAGCATATTAACTATGCTTAATCTAAGCTAGAGGTCAGCAAATAGACAGCACATTAGAGGTAATAACCGCTTTAAAAGCATGAGCTCGCAGCAGTTAACATAATAATTATAGCTAACCCAGCGAGAGACTGTGGCCTATAAAATTTGTTACGTTTCTACACATAGTTAGCCCTAGGGCATGTCAGATCTAATCTGCAAAAATTATTGCAAATAATGCAAACAATAGCACTTCAGGCCCACATCACTGGCCTCACATAACAAATAAAGCAAACCCAGTGAGATTTGCAAGTAATGACTGTCGCACCATGGAACATATAGTTCAAGCAAAAAATAATTTAGCCAGTATCCATGAAGAGCTCTGCACTGTGCATAAGTAAATCTAGCTAACAGTTTAGTTGCTAAGAAATAACAGCACTGCTATCAAACAGGATAGAATAATTAATATTACCTGTATTTAATAAATATCAATCACAGATATGACGCGCTAAAATATACCGAGGCTTGTTACAAAGTGACTGCCTCAGTAGAACACACAGACCCACTTTTATGGTACAATATACGAAAAGTATGCTTATTTTATTCACAAACTTAATAAAAAAGTACAGAAAGGTTCTCTAACACGTCCATAACATCAATACAGAAAGTGATGAGAGTTTTAAAGATTCACTTTAGCAGCAGTAGGCCAATACTGAAAAGGTTTCTATAGTATGATGAAATCTCCGACGGGAAAACTTAGAAAAAGCTACGAGTATAAATTCAATGAGAAATCAGCACCAGAGCGAAACGCACTGATTAAATTTGCGATAAATTTAATAAGTTTTCATTTTCAAGAACCGAGTCGCAGCGCAAACAGCGACGGATCTTAAAGCAGTCACCGCAGATAATCAATACGGACGGTTTCATTCACCAAAAGCGTTACGGGTCGATGGAGAGTGCAATTACATCACACGGAAATTACACGGGCTGAAAGAAAATACTTCCGTAACAAAATTCCGTCCACAGATGAAAAGAGACACAAGTCATTTTAGTTTAAAGTCGTTTTCAACTTACGAAATGTAAGCCAGCTATAGTTGCAGTGATATCTGCTTAGGCAACGTAACGCTCTACTTCAACCATATATTTTTAGAGTGAGAATACTAGTGGCAAGTCCGGAAAGTATAATAAAAAAATGAGTATATCGGGTATGACTTCTTACAAAAAAAAATAGTATTATTCCATCACATCCAACTCTACCAAATGGGTTATTAAGTTAAACCCTTCAGTAATACTGGAGAAAGGGTAGAAAAGAAGGGCAGCGTCTAATGCAGGGGCCACACTAGGCGTTCGTACGAGCAACTTGCTGTCTGGACGAGCAGCTTGTACGTCATCGAGCAGCAAAATTGCTGCTAGGAACAGACAAGTTGCGCCTACGTGGCGAAAAGTTGCTTGAGGTTTTCTATTGGCAACCAGTTGGTTGTACAGCCGCTTAAATCGAATACGTATTTACAGTGTGAGTGTGAGTGCTTTTTAAAACCGCCTTTTTTAGCCTATTTGTAATGTGTTTTTTAGTTACTTATCCTACGAACTGAGATGAAATAAAAATCTGTTCACATTATGGCGTTTTTGCAAATCGCTGCGAATTTCTGCCGTCAAATCGCAGCTCTGCAAGTTTTCGCGGGCGTCCGTTTTGATATTTCCGCGTGATTTAGGCTGCAAATATTGCAGGTTCATCCGCAAAACGAATAAATTAGGCGTTCTATGAGAATTTCTTGATTTTTATAGAAATTTTAAAAGCTTTTAAGCCTCTCTGATTTCTATTTCACTGCAAATTTGACGAGAAATGTGAAACTTTACTACAGCAGTGACACTGGTGGAGAATACTGAGTTGACGGTAAACATTTTATCGCCGTTTTGTCTTGTGGACACAGTTGTGCTTATGTTCGTATATACAATAAATATTCAAACCCTCTGCACTACCTCCGGGGGAACAGAAAATTATCGAGTTACCTTTACTTGTCAATCATTTTTGGAGCTGCTCTCCAAGCCAGTCGTTTAATTTTATTGAACGTATTGCCGTGCCCTCGAAAGCACGACCGCGTGGTCAAGTAAAGTACTGCTCACTTGACAGTAAGTGCATTGCTGTAGCACGCTATAAGTAGTATCTGCATATACAGTGATTGTTTATTCCTAGTTGTATCGATACTAGAAGTAAAATAAGTTATTACTAGTACAAAAACTGCAGCATCTTTGGATCAAGGAGCATGGGCAACGAAGTTCTGCGGAACATGTGCGCGGTAGTCTGGACGGGACTTTGTATGGCGGCCGACCAGCTTCCCGTCGCTAGTAATAATTAATAATAATAATAATTAGCTTTTATTAAGAACACAATGGGTTCACAAAATATGGTTACAAGCTTACAAGTACAAACAAAGTAGCCAAACTTCAACCTAGTAATTAGGCCGAGTCACAAATATTGGTGGCCACGTACAATGAGAATAAATAGATACACTCAGCCTACACCTGCAGACACGAATGGCATTGAGCAGCTCAATTTCAGCCAGGAGAGAGAAAGAACTCTTGACTG
>LQNS02277220.1:0-85456 GCA_001587735.2 Parhyale hawaiensis | reverse complement strand
GTGTTGTACACAATATCAAGCTTCTGAGCTTCATCATCACATATGGAAACTAGCTTTTGGAGAGAACTGCGATGTGGAGCAAGAAGAACCATATCATCAGCGTAACTGATTGCATTAATGCAGCGCCTGCCCATGAAGCACCCAACTCCACTACCATTAAGTCTGTCATGAATGTCTTCAATAAATATGTTGAAAAGCAACGGTGAAAGAAGCCCACCCTGTCGGATTCCATTAGAAGTACGAAAGCCCTCAGAGAATGGCTTACCCCAACGCACACTGCACTCTTGATTCCTGGACCAGAATTTTAGTAAGCCAACAATAGGCCGAGGGGCCCCTTTGTCTAACAGCTTTTTGAAAAGCGTCCAGTGATTCACCCTGTCAAATGCTTTTTTCGCATCTAAGATACAAGCATACACGCATGAGCCGTTCGAGACATAATGCGCTACTGTGTGTCACCTACAGTCGTTCCGATACACAAGGATTTCTGAGTGAGTTGCGCGTTGCTCGTAGGAAAGCCTAGTGTGGCCCCCGCATAAGCCTGTCACCCGACCACTATAAAGACAGGCACAGACGCTATGCGACGTATGGTACGCATTTCATTCACAATAAAGCATAAAAGCTGCGCACGGAAGATCACAGCGGAGGTTTTCAACACTATACAATATTTCACAATGAGCATTTATTATAACGGATCACATATATTAACTTACACATTTATAACTATATTTACATTTCTCCTTTCACGATCTGATGAAAGTAGAAAAAGCGAAAAATTAGGCCAGGTGAAAGATTTTGGTAATCCTGTCAAGGTCAGATGAAAACTGGTAGGGGAGAATTACACAAGGTTGCAGAATGGTGAAAATGCAAAATTTAATTAACTTTTCGCTCTGCCAGTTTTGAATTTCGAACAATGAAGGCGTCACAACTATCTCGTAATACTAACATGGACCCGAATTTTCATTTTCTTTCTCATCTGTACTTTGCGCAGCACACACGATTCTTAAATTAAGAACAGAATGAACGAGCGAGAGGTCGGGGCACAGCACAGAATCACGCAGTATGCCGTAAAGGCGGGAGTTTGGGATTGTTGCAGCAGTAGCATTTTACCACAGTTCAATTTCTTCCTAAGATCATAAAGCTTTTCACTGCATGCCGGGCGATGCCGGGCCGCAGACTGCTTAATAATACGTTTTTCACTGTATAGCAGAAACGGGAGAGAAGGATGTGTCGCTCAATGGAAGAGAATCCGAGCACGTTCCTGTTTTGATGATTAATGTTGGCACGACCTATGAAAATATTTTTTACTCAAAAAATTTTCATGGTTATTTTTGACGGCTGGTTAAGCTAATCTTAGATAAAAGAAATAGAGAATGTCCATCAAAATATCGATTTTAGGCTTTCAGATAAGCTAGCTTTCATAAAAAAAATTGTTATCAGCGGCTTCATTCATTGACAATGATTCAAAATAATATAATAAATAATGTCTTGTGTCCGTAGGCCTATAGTTATGCATATATTTGTATCTTTCGTGTCACGCTCTTAACGAAATAGGCGAAAATAGGCCAGATTGCGGATTTTCTAATTATGTCGTATTTCGATGGAGATAATAAGCAACAATTACACAAGGTTGCAAAAGAGTGGTAAAGTGGGAATCGTGTTCTTCATAACCGAATGCACATTTTACTCAGCCACGTTGAAATCTAGACAATGAAGATATTTACAGCTTCTCTTAGCGATCTCGAGGAGTCTGTTTTCTATTGCTTTAACCATACTTTGAAAGCATATTTTTTCTTAGTTCACAGCCTACAAATTGATTAGATGATCAACAATGTACGGGAGAAGTGATTTTTATAGGTGCCGTAGGCCTTTCACGAAACATTGATCGATTGAGGTAAAAAAATTCGATGGACTGCAGTTGTAGCATGGCCTATACAGGATGCGCGACGGGGAATTTAATTAAATTCAGTCATGCTTCACAACCTGCTAATATAAGCTGATTTGTTTCGCATGTCATCCAAGGGAATTCCAAGGGAATAGCCACAACTCAGGCGTTCCAACAGAGATGAGTGTGTAGTATTCAAATACCACAAAATTTGTCGCGTGGCCTACGTGCGCTACTACGGGCAGGAAACAGGGCGCAAAGCATAGTAGGAGACACTCGAGTGGTCGGCCTCTTCCACGGCCTTCCACACGAGAGAGATGAGAGAAATCCCGCAGACTAGGTGCCCTATCTCGATCGACAGCCCACGTTGCGGAACAGAAAAGGAAAAGAGAACCTACCTAACTTTACAAAACTAACCTCGTCAGCAGGAACTGCGGCCAGATGCAACATCTCCTGCGGAAAAAGTACTCGGGTTTGCCATCTAAGGGAAGGAGTGTGCTGCTCAAATGAATTGCAACAGAGAGCGTTAATCTCTTACTGCAATTTTGTTGGGCTCTCTAGCGTATCTATCAGAAGTATATTCGTAACGGAAGTATGATCCATTAAGAAATTATACCATAAAGTCCTCGCTGTCATTTTTGGCAACGCGGCACTCAACATTATTAGAAACTATCTTCGCTGACTTTTCAAAATTGAATATATGACCTCTCTACTCGGATGTTTTTAACCTGGAAAAATTAGTTTCTCAGCAAACTTGCGATCTCTGATTCTACCAAAGCCCTCTGCATATAAGATCCCTTCGATGGAAGGGGCTTACGCCACGACGTCGCTACCTGCTCAGTTTTGATAACGTCACTATTGACTATAAACAAGTCTTGTTGTTGTAGTAGTAGTATTAGTAGTAGAAGAAGTTTTCACTAGCGCTTCAGTGGTACGCTGCCTATATCGCGGAGAACTATTCCTGTGTTTAACCGCAGGCTCGTGCGCCGACTAGGACGCGTTTTAAATTGTCAATGATATTTGTCTCGGTTTTTCTGCCGGTAGGTCTCAGAGTGGTCAGTGCGCTACTGACAGGAAAAAGGCGCAAGTTGAGCATCTCCAACCCCCGGGCGCGGCTGAACGCAGTCGTTCAGTTACGTCGCACAGGGGAAGGAAACGAAATACAAGAAAGTAGAATCTAGCGAGAATGGGTCTGCCACCTCGATCGGCAGCCCACCACCCGAAACAGAAGGGGAAGCATTGAGGGCCTACCTAACTTTACAAATCTAACCTCATCAACAGGAACTGCGGCCAGATGCTACATCCCCTGTAGAGAAGGCACTCGAGACCCTTGGGTGCGTGATGCCCAAACATATTGTGGCAGGGAGATAAACAAGTCTTATTTGAGTCAATATCGGTTCGATGGGCGAAGTTTACGCCTTGAGGTTGCAAGTCGCCATCTTTTATGAGGTCAGAACTAAAAGTGAACAAGCCCCATATTGCCCAAAAGCTGTGTACTGGACAGAATCCATACCACAACGTCCATCTCAGACGGAGACTGCCTTCTTCGTTCTGCACAGTGAGCTATGAAAAAACTTGCGATGGCTCCTATCCATAACTTCCTTCTACTATCAAAATTAGTAGTAATTTCCATCCAACTACAGTTATGGATTAAGATACCACTATGAGTTCAAATACTCAACACGAAAGAATAGCATCCGTTATGTTAAATCTTTAGAGAAATTATAGTCAACGACGAAAATTGCTATAGGTATATCATCAGTATATTTAATGTACCATTTACACGCTAGATAAAATACTTTTCCGAAAAACATATAGTTAAACAGTTTTTAAACAGTTTTTCTATATCATCTGCAAAAACTGCACCGTACCAAACAGGACTCGTTTCAACGACACACACAAACAACACTTTTATATCAATAAGTGAGCGTTCTAACAGCGAAAATACGAACACAGAGCCAATGTTGAATCGGGAAAAGGAACATGCGTCTGGCCTCTCCGCCTAAAAACGAAGTCAAAAGCGCGGAAATGGGAGCCTGCGTCTATTTTTCTGACCTGGCACCAGCATTGCTGTACTGACATCGCCTGATAACAAATGATGGGAATATTTTACGACAGCGCAAAGAAACGCCACGTTTTCTGGTGAAGCGGCGACGGCAAAAGCCTTCACTAAGTGAAGGGCATAATTATTATCAGACGGCATGCTCTGTAAAACGGACACTCGCTACAACTCATCCAATTCGCTGCAGTTGGAACTTTAGTGGTATAGCATTGGCGTGCTAACCTACCAAGGTGATAGATGAATAATAGGCGATTTGAAGATCATTTTCTTCAGCAAGTTTTTCATAATCGAAAAGTGCAAAACGAACTGAGCTTAAACGCTAGAGACGTGTTAGTGCGTACAGCTCAGTGAGAAAGAGAGATCCGTCTATTTAAGAGTATTATTTCACCACAACTGAAGTGTTCCTTGCTTGTGTTGCAACAATTATGGCTTTCAGTCTATGCAAGATATACTCGTCGCTTGCTAAGTTATCTTCACAAAGCACTAAATTTATTCCTCTAATCCAATGGTCTCAAGCTAGTTTGTACCCTGACGCCATCCAAAACTGGCATCTTCTAGCAGCCCTCAAGAGTAATAATTAAAGAAATACTGAAGAGTTAACGTCTTCTTATACTAGTATCTATTCTAATAACATACAGTATGATCTAAGAACTAGTAAAAGGATAATAGTAATAACTAAGCACTCTGAGAGCGCATACCTCCGCAAAGCGAGGTAACGTAGCAAAAAATTCAAATTGGCTCTGAAACCATAATTTTCTTGGTATAAACTCCAAAATCTAATAATTTGTGCCTTTTCATAGATATAACAGCTTGTGCAATTTTTTTGAAGATCTGTTCATAACTTTCTGAGTTATACTGCTAACAAACGTTAAAACAAACATTAGTCCAACATACAAACGAACAAACCGATATTCACCCAAATTCAATCATTTATGTATTTTAACATTACTAACAACTCCTATGAATTTCATGAAGACTCATTATTTTTTTAGTTATTTTGCTAACAAGCATAAAATTAAAAACCGTGACCAACGAACGAAAGAACAAACGAATCATTACCAAAATTTGATCATCTCCTCTTTGTAAAATTCCCAACAACTCATGCTAATTTCATAAAAATCCATTCACAATTTTTTGAGTTATGGCATTGAGAAAAATGAGGCAGACAACAAACAAACGGATCGACATATCTTCACCAAAAGTTAATCATCAGTTCCTCCTAACATACCTAACAATCCCTGTAAATTTCGTCCATATCGGTTCATAACTTTTTGAGTTATATTGGTGACAGACAGACAAAAAGACAGACAAAGAGCCAGACAGACAAACACGACGAAAACATAACCTCCTTGGCGGAGGTAATAAAACTGTTAACAATCGTGCTTCTCATCCGCATCATTGTTTGTCGGTCACTCAGGAAACGTAGGCAGCCCTGTTTGGGACACCCAGCTTTGAAAGCAGTGCAATATTATAGTCGTGAAGGAACTCGCTGCCGATCTGAAGTATTTTCTGTTTATAGAACAGCATATAGGCCGCATTACAACAAATGTCCCCCTTAAATGCCAAAAGAACGAATATACCGTAGATAATGAAGAGAAGTTTGGTTCTTACTTACTAGCTAGATACACCAATTTCCCATACCGTTTGAACTACAAGTACTGAAGTAATTTCGAAATATTTGGAAGACTGACGCTGGTTTGTGTTACCGCTTAGACGGTTTTCAAAAGCACGTATGACCAGAGTTGGAAAAACCCGGAGTTTAAAAAAAAAACAACAGTGGGTAGTGTTTTATTGTTTTTTTTTTTTTTTTGGGGGGGGGGGGGCTTTTTTTGCGGGTTTATTTGGGGAAATATTTCCAATGGTAAAAATAATGCTTTTTCATTGTTCTGCATCCATCCAACTGTTTTAAAAGAGCTTATTCCTCCAAAAACTCATCGATAATCAAATAATAGTAACAACTTATGATATAAAATATTAGTAGGCTATCTCAAATGGGGGACAGTTAATGACTATCTAATAAATGTTCATGTATAGTTCATCATTCATATTGACCAGTTTTCTTTACTTTCTTTGCCTAGCCTGATGCAAAACACAAACTAAATGCAGAAAATAAATAAGTTCATATATTGTGCAGGGAGCTACAGCTCTTGCAAAAATTTCAGAAAAATACAGACAATGAAAGTCATTTGACATGTACAGGGTGTTAGTTAATAGATGTGGCCAATATGAGCACTTTAAAAAAATAATAAAAGCGTAGTAGCTAAAACTTCACTAAATTCTATGACAAGTCAATATGAGCAAAATGTCAATATTTGTGAGTCTGCCTATCATATCTTTGCTAATTAGGTTGCCTTACTGACTTGACAAGCATAGCAGGTAGCAAAAATCTGCAGCGAGAGATAGCTATTACAATTACATTTAAGACTCTATAGCTATTGCTTTTACTTTTGACCCCATAGCAAGTCTTGTTTCAGTAACAAACTATATTTACTTTTATAAGTAGGCACTGACCTTATGTACATAAATATTTTGAAAACAAAATAAGTTGCAAGTGTTTTGCTTGTCAAGAAATTGAATTAGACTATTTATCACGCACAAAAAATGAGAAAGGTGATTGTCACTAGTGAATTAAGTGAGAGAGGTGATGATGTTGTTGTCCTAATCCTAATTGTAGCTATATTTATGTGCATAATTGGGTATTTGTATGCATATCTTTCTATCCAAAAATTCCTAGGAGGAATTGAACCATCACCACTATCTCTTGTATGTAGTCAGGTGGTTGACCTAGATGTGAAAATGTTAATACTGCCGACTCATAACTTTCAAAATCCCCACTAAGTAACGATTCGTTCTACAATATGTTCTCGCTCACAAAAGTCATAAAATTACTGCTTCCCTATCTAGTGTAATACCCTCTACATGGTTTCATGGTTCTCACTTTCAGCACTTCCAAGCCTAATTAAATTTACCCACCACAAAATTTAGAGGGAATACTTGTAGTTCATGTTTAACACTACACAATTATTAGTTTAGTTTGTAAAGATTTAAGTATCTAATTAGGCTATGTGGTTATGATAATATTAAAAGGTAGTTGCAACGACAGCCTTTCATGCTGACATTTAGCAATTGGGTAGCAAAACTGCCACAAAAATTGATTCGTTGTTGTTGCCTATACAGCCTTTCATAAAGTTATCTCATTCTTGGGCAGCCAAAACCGCCACAAATCCCGATTCTTTTCCCCCCAAAAAATGTACCCAGAAGCAGTGTAAGCCTGCTGCACACGAGTGTGAATGGTAGACCGTTTCACATTCTTGAGACTATAGTCTTCTTATTCACCATTACAGAATTTAAATTGTTAAACGTTTGGTTTTAAATACACTTCACAAGAACAAAACATGCTTAGAAAGAAGAAAAAAAAAATCTACTGAAACGATGAAATCAGTATTTGCTTTGGTGGAAAAAATTTTTTTGAGCAATGCAACCCTTGGCAAGCCACGCCATGCCGGCGGCAATGCTATCAAAAAGAGTAGGGCGAAACATGAGCTATGCCATTTACAGACTCCTCACCAACGAGCTTCAGAAAGTGAAAAATTACAACCTACTACCATAAGCAAAGTTGAAATGAGCATGATTGCCCCCAAGGGTATATTCTGGAGGGCACTATCCATTTCCGGCCGTATTGCTGAGATAAAAACATTCGTGTGCTGATGCGACATTCTAAGCTGAGTCTTAGTGCTGGGATCACGTCATATGATTAAGGTATGGTAATAGAACCAGGAATATAATAATAAATAGCAAGAGCAGTAGGTATGTTCAAATCGACTGTCCAAAGAAATGAAATCATGAACTACTTTGCTAACCAATAGATTATTGTACAAGAGAACTCTTGAAAAATGGGGGCAGTGAAGATTTATGAGTAAGAAAGAGTCAAATAAGTACTTACTATGTTGTTTAGGGTATAATCTACCCAACACTTGACTATCCACATGAAATCTGGCATTTTCTCAAAGATTCCACCTTCCATGAGCTGATTTAGAACTTAAAGAACACAAAACTATTTTATAATTAATACTAGTGGCCCGGGCCATCATTATAAATGACGGTAGAAAATTAGCACCTCAGGAAAACCCCCTCTGTCTCCTGTGCTTATTACTATTCAGAGACTTCTTTAATGAAAATTCAGCATTCTGCCTGGAGCGCCCAAGTGCGACCCCCGTATTCAAGATACCGTCTTCGGCACCTGAATTTTCTCCTATCTTATTCCCATAGAGCGTGACAGGAAAGATATAAATATAGCTATAAATCAATAAATAAATAAATAAATAAAAACACGACGTGAATTATTATATAGTACTGACTAGAGTGCCCGCGCTGTCAATAACGACAGCGAAGAGTTTGTGAAGACCCGTCTTGTGTTGCCCGTAGCATCATCGCAACGATATTCAGGCAGAGTCTTATATTTATAGAAGGGAGCTCCCTGTCTGGGTAGTGCCGCGTGTTGACGGGACATGCACTTTATGATTCCTCAGGTTATCAATTATTTAGGGTAGACGGTTGAGCTCCCTTCTATACATGTAAGGCTCTTATTAACTTCCTTGTGTAGGACGCTGCGCAACTGCCAACTTGAATTAGGGAACCATACAGGTAAGCGTGCAAGGCTGAACAACACCAAGCTTTCTTTTGGTGATACACAAAAATGCGATGTTTTTTTCCCGAAGTCTATATTGCGTCTAATAAATAGAGAGCTCTGTATCCAAGATACTCGAGGGTGGCATATAACTGGGACTCGAAAAATTGTTCCTCAAAAGATAATTTGTTCTGTTGAAAGAAGAACCCAAAATGTGGAGAAAATAATTTGCTGCCGAGAAATCATCGGGGTCTTTACGCGCCTGCTGACCGCTCAAGAACATCTTACCAGTTGCCTCGATAATTACTAAAATAACAAAATAAGAGTATCAGCTGAAGTTTGAATGAAGGAAATCTCAGAAGAGAGTACACAAGACGGTGGAAGAGATTGTTTAGAGAAGCTATATGCATCTACATCGAGTGGACTTCAACGTTGTCAAGGAAAGACCGGACTCAGCCATACTGTTCCGAGTGCTATCATCTGAACCTAGAATATTTTCTGACAATCAGTTTTCTATGAAGCTTGCGATGACTGCACTCTTCGAGCAGACGAATCCACTGATAAATCCAGGAAGGCCAAAACTAATTTTTGCCGATCTATTTCGTTAACAGCGTGACACGAAACCTATAAATAAATAAAAATATAAATATATAAACACACGACGGTCATTCTTAGTATTAGATTGGGACTTCAATTATTAGCAAAAACTTAATACAGATGTAGGCATTGTGTTCACTACTGCAAGACCCACTAACACAATAAACACACCAATCTGTTTAGCCTAATTCGGACTTAGGTAGCAATTGCATTTGTTGAAGCTTCAAGACAAACTTGTAATATACCATGACAATTACTTAGGTAGCTACCGTAATGATTCAATCAAGCTGTCCACCAATAATATGCTTTGACAGTTGTGGTTCTTACTAATAAATACTTTTCTTTTTTAAGTGTATAAGCATTTGTAATGCCATATGTGATTTAGTAGTGTATTGTTGAGTATATTTAAATTGTTATTCACTGTTATCCAGCATTTATTTGCTCAAAAAATGCTTCTAAAAAATACTACCGGCTGTTTTTTTGTGCTTTTTTTTTTCTGGGATTTTTGGGTGGGTTTTAAATGCCAACCCTGCGTATGACAGTCCTCCCAACAAAAAATCGTTACCAACTCCAGAATAATTATTTTCTGTTTTCAAAACCACAAAAAAAGATGCAAATAAAGGCTAATGGAAGAAAGGTAGCTATATGCCACTGCAGGGGCCACTGAAATAATTTTAGTATGTATCGCAGGATTCGGGCACTTGGCACATGGAATATATGGAAAGGTTGGCCTCTGCGACAAACTTCTAAAGTAGACGCTTAAACATTCGCCTCAGGTGGCGGCAATATGACGCTTTGCCATAAATACCACATGAAATTTGAATAATTCGTTCCAATGAAGAGGTCTTGTGTTAAATGCCTGCATTGATAACCGTGAATGATCTTTGCAGACGAGGTCCAGGTGGCGTGACACCACCCGCTGCAGTACAGCACGCAAAATATGAATAAAAAAATATGGGAGACTTCAACTTCCGATCAGAACCACGGAAAGATGAAATGAGATTTACACAAACAGCGCTTAGAACAAATGAGAACAATAACGCCACGTGATCCGATGTCAGGCCTAGGCATAAATCCTGAATTACAAGTTAAGTTATGGTTGATGACCTTAGCAGAAATCACAAATGAGTCCACTTTTCATAGATAAAACTTCAATTTAATGTTTTATAATTAACACGGATATTTCAAGTAAAAAGTAAAACTACTCAAGAAATGTGTGTTTTCTAATTAACACAGATACAGTACTGCAAGTAAGAAGTAAAAGTAAATGTAACTAGCAGTAAGAAACAGAAATTCGTCAATTAATACAGGTCATTAGTAGACGACAATCAACGCATTTTATACCACCAAATTGACCTAGAAATTATCATAATTAACATATTTTCGCACCAATGGTGTGGTGATGTATACGTGTTTCAAGCTAATAAATGCATCGCTTCATCATGAACAGTTGGCTCTTTGTTAGAGGTCCCAACTGAATTAGCTTTAGGCTTCATTTGCAAGGGAGGAGGCTGCCAAATTTTGTGTAGTTCATGTCTGACCCATTAATTACAACATGCTACAAAGTAAAATTACACTTACACATTGGGAAAATTAGAACGCAAGATTCACCGGGTTAATATTCTACAGAGGATAAAACCAAATTGTCACAACAAACAAAGTAAAAAAAAAACGGTATGCGGATGTAACCTTAAAGCTAACGTAGCTAACAGTGATATGCTAATAGTGAAACGTCGGAGAAATGGAGATGGAAGGAAAAAGAAGAAGGGATACGAAATTACGGCTGTTTGGTCAGAGCTAAGTGTTGGACTATTTTTCAATTTGTGAAAAGATTCTAANAATATCTGAAGCATTAGATGAACGAACTATTTCGAAATGTGCTAGGGAGTATAAATGACCGGTCTGCTCGCAATGCTGTCTGGGAGGTGAATGTGGTAAAACTGTGAGGGGAAGGTTCGGTCTGAAGCAACGCCCATATAGACCAACCTTTAACGCTGACCAAACAGCCGTACCTTTATTCACTCAGTAATTTCTTATTCCTTCTTCTTTTTTTCTCCCATCTCCTTTGCTCCGACGCTTCACTTTTTGCATATCACTGTGAGTTAGGTTAGCTTCAAGCTTACATCACCCGGTTAATAATTAGTAATTATACAGTGAACAGAAAAGACGGATAATAATCCGACAGATCCATTTACGCAATCACTCTACACACTTTCTTACATCAAGAAAACAAAGATCGATAAAATATTCGACAGATCCATCTAATCATATCAATCAGACCGCTTCGTATAGTAAAAAAATAACAAGAAAACTGAGACCGATAACTGCTCGACAGATCCGTTTAATCACACTTACTACACTGATTCCTACATACAGAAAAATATAAAGATGGATGAACTCTCAGACAAATCCGTCTAATTACACTAATTACAAAATTTCTCATGCGTGTTCAATGCACCAATCGTTTTCCCCTCGTAGGCAGATCGCACGACATAACGAGGGAAAAAAAAGGGCATTACGCAAAGTGCATTAGGTAAAAAGAACGATGTAGAGGCAAACTCCTAAAGCCTACGGCGCCTTAGGAGAGAAAAAGCCCGGTCACGTTTGGCCTCTTATTCGCAGCAAATGGCAGAGGGTACAGGCTCGGGCCTGCTAAGTGTTTTTGTAGGTTGTGTGGCGGTGTAGACAAGCGAGCTGTGAACACAGCAACTCCATGTTGGACCGCTATGTCTTCTTGCAGGGTCACAGGCCAAAACAACCCACTGCTCTCGGTTAATATGCAAGTAAATAGAATGATACATACAAGAATGGTCGGTTAATAAACGAAGGATATTGAATGCACTTTTTAAGTCTGAAGTACAAAACAGACAGGAGTGGTTGTGTCATAAACTATGGATGGTGGTGAAATAAAATTTCCAAGGCAGAACTTCTAAAACAGGCTAGATCATTGTCGGAGAACATAAAGACGACCGTGAAGATGGAAAATTTTCATCTAAAAGAGTAGAAAAAAGGAACGAGTTGCCGGATAACATGGAGGCGATCGAGAAGATGCAAAAAAATTCAAGAAAACACAGATAAGCGTTGTCGGGTAACAGCCACGACCTTGAAAATGAAATGAAAATTCCCAATAGAAAGTACAAAACTGGCAAGAGTTATCGGGTAACATAAAGGCGATCGCGAAGACAAAAAATTTCCATGTAACGCAAAACAAGAAGAGTGATCGAGAAACATACAGACGACTGTAGAGGAATATAAATTTTTCCAAGTAAAAACTACAGAACATGCAAGAATGGCGGAGTAATACTCATTCAAAACGTTGAAGCAAAAAAGTTTCTTTAAGAAGTAAAAAATTTCCAAGTAAAAGGCAAATAACTTGCAAGACTATTGAGGTAACATCCGTGCAAAGACCTGAGCAGAAGACTTAAAGCCAGAGCGTTGGATTTGTCACTTTGGAAAGCGTGTCGAACGTTCATCACAAACCGATTATGCTTTATGCTTTTGAATTCTGTCTGGTACTTTAATTTGTCCAGAATGGAAATTCACCCATTGCTGAGGATACTTAACCTCTTGCTGTACGGTACAGTATCTTGTATGTGCGCCTAGAAAGCCATAACTTACTCACACTTCAACTGAACAGAACGAGCAAATGTCGACATAACGGCCAGTGCCAGTGTTATCAACATTACCAGAGACAGAAACAACGAGTTGCTTTCTCGAGTTTGTATCTCCAGATATAATGAATGACGGACATGCGTATGCAATCTCTTTTTTTTTTGTGTCTTTGTTAAATACATGTCATAACGCTAGTTTTCGTAAATACCTATTAAAAGTATGAAGTAGTACACCGTCAAGCATAATGTTTTCTTTCACCAGAAACTGTTATAATAAGAAACTAATTTTTACGAGCAATATTAGAGAAGCCATCAGTAACATTCTGAAACAGGAAAAACTAGCGAAATAGTTATACTTCTTCAACCTCGTGTTAACAGGTCACAACTATACCGTGAAAAGTATCTTTGGAAGTTATATCCTGTGCATCGCGTTATCAAAGCATTCCTGCTCCAAAAGCTACATTGAAGCAACGTAGGGAGAAGATTCCACCAGATACCATCCGAGCTAGGGGTACAGAGCTAGGTGGCTAACAGGTTAAAACGTGTAGTGAAAGCTGGTACTGCATGCACACAGAAGTGAAATTAGATAAAGGAACTAATATTTTCTTCCATATGTATGTCAAGTTATGCCTGAAATTATTCATAGTGGCTACAAATCAATATCGAAGCAATTTGAAGTCCCTGTGCGAACTGTTCGAAGTACTCTACAGAAGTACAAGCTTAATACCATTTAGAATTTTACAGGACGAGAATGAATGGCGAGGGAGCCGAAATTTCGAGATCAACACTACAAAGAGTTCCTAAGAAGGACCGCAAGGAAGCAGAGCCAGGAAAACACCTCATTTTATGGCTAGACACATAAAACTCCGATTATCTTTGACCAGAGAAAATATTGATGAAGACTCTAGCTTCCAGTCATTCGGTTTTTCTGCTCTTTGGTCAGATGAAACTGAGATAGACGTTTTCGGTCACAGGGACGTTTATTTTGTTCGTAGAAGTGACGAGCCTTCAACATATAAGAGCACCGCTTGAACTGTGCAACACGGTAGTATGAGTCTTGTGTTTTGGAGTAGTTTCTCAACCGATGAAACTTAAAGTCTTGTGAGAGTTGACGGAATAACGAAACAAGACCGATAGATCAAAATTTTTAGCGAACATTTCAAACAGTCTGCCTAAGTACCCGATCTGGGAGTTGGTATGGTCTGTAAACATGATAATGACCCCAATTATGCTACAAAATCTGTTAGAAAATGGTTAGATAACAATGAAGTTGAGATTTCTGGCAGTAGCCATTCTAAAGCCCTGACATCAATCAGATCGAAAATTTGTGAGTAGTTGTTGAGAATCTTTAAAAGTGGGAGGAAATGGTAAAAAAAAAGTGGTCCAACGTATCTGTCGATGTTTGCGCATAAGGATATTACAGTGTACTACAGAAAAAATCAATAGGCAGTTACATTACATATGAGGGCTTTGCAACAGGTTATTGTGATGGGTACGACTAAATATGAACATGGTTCATTTGCTATTGTTGTCCATTACTTATTAAACTAGAGCACTCTGAGAGCGCATACCTCCGCCAAGTGAGGCAACGGTAGCAAAAAATTCAAATTGGCTCTGAAACCATAATTTTCTTTGTATAAACTCTAAAATCTAATCATTTGGGCCTTTTTATATTAATAACCGCTTGTTCAATTTCCTTGAAGATCCGTTCATAACTTTTTGAGTTATACTGTTAACAAACGTTATGAGAAACATGAGTCAAACATACAAACTAACAAACCGATCTGCACCAAAATTTGACCATTTATGTCTTTCAACATTACGAACAACCCCTATTAATTTCATAGCGATCAATAAATTCTTTTTCGAGTTATTGTGCTAACAAGCATAAAAGTAAAAACAGTGACAAACGAAAAAACGGATCATTACCAATATTTGGTCATTTACTCTTTGTTATGTACTTAACAACTCATGTTAGTTGCATCAAAATCCATCCATAAGTTTTTGAGTTATGGCATCGAGAAAACTGAGGCAGACAAACAAACAAACGAATGGACATATCTTCACCAAAAGTTAATCATCTGTTCCGCCTAACATACCTAACAATCCCCGTAAATTTCATCTAAATCAGTTCATAACTTTTTGAGTTACCTTGGTGACAGACAGACAGACAGAGAGATAGACAGACTGACAAACACGACGAAAACATAACCTCCTTGGCGGTGGTAAATATAAGTCTTTCCAAAACTTTGCTTTAAACTTTATTTTAGAACAACTTCAAAACACTTAGAGTAAGCATTGCTTAATAGCTAATTGATATTTTATTGAATATATTCGGAAATACAGAGTATATCAATAGCTTAAGCCTCCAACTGTATGTATCATAAACAGCAGGAATAATGCTTCACGACCTAAAGTGCTGCCAAACAAATTATCATACGCTGTAGTCTGCAATATTTTGCCCTGTCGTTATTACGCCCCTCTCACTCAGTATATCGATCTTACGTGCCTTTCACTCAGTGCACTTCACTATCCAAAAAAAATCCCCAGTTCAACATTCAGTACCTTCACAGTAGTGAGCATGGGCGCGCCCGACGTTAGGATCAACAATAACCTGGAACAAAACTCCGTGGCAAATGGAGCATTCGTTGCAAGGCTCCAAAGGTTACACCAATGGTATCATTGCAAGCCCAAAGTCTCGGAGCGTGTCGATCCTCGCCAATGGCAATCTGAGCAGAACAGTGCAGTTGTTCAGCCCAGTCGCAAGGACCAAGGGGGACATTACGAGAAGGTATATCAGCATGACTGTTAGAAACAATTTCTGCACCGCTGGTAACTTCGGGTAAGGCCATAATGATTATTGTCCTCTAACTTAAAGCATGTCGCTGCAAACGGCTATTACAGAAGATCAGTGAAATTTTCTCAATTAATCATAGAGACCAAGGGATAGTTTTAGTAATGTTATAAGAACGAATACGCAGAAGCAATTTATACTCTGTCCCACAGATCGCGTCGGGATGATACTATAGATCCTTACTGGCATGCAGCCATCATCATCGGAAGATTAAGAAGCATGAAGTTGCCCAGTGACTTAGGTCACAGATAATACAGGTCACTTAGGTCGCACACCTTTGCAGCTCGAAATTTGTGGAGTGATATGATGGTCAGTCAATAGTTATCAACGCCACTAACAGCCTGGGGCAAAAACGTAGTTGCTCAATCACTAGATCAAAGGAGATATTAAATGCAGTTCTATCGATGAAAACAAAAGCGATATCCATATAATTATAACTGAAGAAAGTTTCACAATTGGTGTAATTTTTGTCTAGAATATAGTTGACCATTTTGCTAATATTGGTATTTCAGTTACAACGGTACAAGCGCAGATGCTTTGGCACAAACGCCAAAAGTGAAGATTAAATAGTCTTCTGCAAGACTGCATGCGTAGACACAATTTCTCTTCTTGACTGTTCTAGGTAATACGAAGGGAACAAAATCTTTCTCTATCTTTCAAGTCTCGATAATTACCAGTAACATTAGGAATTATTGTAGCAGGAAATTCGAGCTGTTTCCGGTGACAAAGCATCCAAACGAAGATCAAATGGAGATTTCTCAACGACTTCGCAGAAACAATTAATTCGCTCGGCGGATCTAAAATGACAGCACGGACAAAAAAAAATGAATAGATATCAACACCATTGACATTTGCAGCAAAAATCAGCTACAGGTTCCTGAATGGACACGCAAATTTCTTTACTTGATGGACCACATTTCTACCATCAGGTCTTTAAGCATTTTATCCTATCCTCTACTAGAACAGCAGCAGAACAATTAATCTAGTAGCCCCAACCTTAGAAACCACGTATAAACATACAAAAAACCGACCGGTCAAATAAGCAAACTAATTCATTCGTAAAAAAAAAAAATCTCCAAGCATTTTCAGTACCGACAATTACATGAGAACAATCAAGTTATTGTTCGCCACAGGATCAAAGGCGGGGATCAAGTAAAGTTATTTGAATGATACAGAGCAGCAAATGGTTCATATGATTGCTGCGGGCGGTTAACGACGTCATGCATATGGAGTAGCACTTGTAGTTCTGCAATGGCGCTGGTTGGTCGGCGAGCAATTCGTGGCCGCGGACCGAAATAAGCAATTCTGGCAGGCTCGCCTCAGAGGGCACAGGTCTGGAAGTTGCAGTCGTCAGAGCCTCAGAAGTGGAGTGAAGATGATTTTTACCACTAAGAGTAATAGGAATAATATGATAGTAAGACCAACGGCACGGTATAGATGTCAAGAGAAGCAAATCATCTTATCAAGAATGGAAGTATACCGTAGTTTTCAATAAATAGAAGTAAAGCACTACAATCGAGTCGAAGAACAACTGAGGATACTCAGTATACGTTGGAGGCATTGCAGAGTAGGAGAGTGAGAACCGAGTGGATAAATATGGCTATGGAGCCTGCACAAGAGTCACATAAACATTTAATAAGATAAATCAGTCCCTATACTAACAATTATTGTAGCGAGAGCATTTCGTGCAATAAGCATCACTGCAAATTGCGTACGCATTTTGTACGACTGTAAAGGCGCTGAAAATTGAAGCCATCGAGAGAGCACAAAACCTTCGGAGCCATATACACATATTAACTGTATCACGGTTCTTGATTGTCAATTACGAGTTTTGTACGTGAAGTTATTTGCCCGATTGTTTTTAATATTTATCTGTCCATAGATAACTTTCGACGTACCAATGATAGAACAACAGCGTATCACATCCACCATTCCATTAATGCCTCTGGAGAAGCGCAAGTATCGGTAGAATAATTTTCAAATGAATGTAGTAGAGACAACGTACTGTCACGTGACCAAATCGAAGGCCTGAGTGACGTAACAGTCAGTCGCAATTCAACAGGAGAGGGACGTCTCCTCTGATTCCTGTGACGCCACCGGTGGCTTAGTGACGTGAGAGCATAATGTCTGTACCGTATTCATTTTGGAATGCAGGTAGCCCTCGATATACGCCCCAACTGTTTAATGCAGTATTATTAGATAGATTCAAAATTAAAAATTCCGTCTATGTACCTACTCGATACTCGCTCAAATCAAAAGGAACTATAAAGCGTGCCACGAAGTTAAAACTTTTTTTAACTGTGCCCAGGACTGCCTATAATTTGGATAGTTACCATGTTAGTGAACTTCATGAGAGAGTAATATTTATAATACGAGAGCAATACTCACAAATTAGCAGCGAAGTCGTCAGTTCAGTAAAATCATAAAAAATTGTTACCTAAAATGCTAAAGATCGAAGAGTCCATACACAGTGTCATATTCAAGTAAGTTTTAGTCGAAAAAAGAAACTCTTTTCCAAACAGTAATCAAAAACACAGGAACTAAAAACTGGCTGTTATTAAACTCACCAACTGGCAGCACTCGTTCACCCATCAAACGCATAACAAGCCTTGCTGGTCCTTACCTGAAAAATAGAAACAAATAATACAATTAAAGCATAAACGAAACGAAATAAGTTATGCAATGACTATACTTGTTTCCTCTAAAATGGCGAAATGATAATTTGAATATTTTTCGTTCAAGGTATAACACCTTAGAGTCCATTAAAAATAAAATATATAAATCTATACTATAGATAATCTGATGTTATTGTACGTCTAGCAGAAGATATTGCAGCTGGTTTTCATAAAAGAGGTTTTTTTTTTTGTTCAGGTTTGTGTAGTGCATAAATATATTAATGTAGCAAAGTAATTATCTAGCACGATCAGCAAAGTTAGCACAGTACGGTATATGTTTAGAAGATACTACCGTCAACAGTTTCGTTTACTAATGCAGTCAGTTTTATACAGTATATATGTAATCCTTGCCGCTCCACAAGAGAATGAATGTACTCCGTCCATCAATGGGTATATTTTTTAATCGAGTGAGACTGGATGAAACAGTGAAAAGATATATAACGTTAATGGTATAAGGTAAAGGAGCATGCAGCTACGATAGCCATGTATTAAGCCGTTAAAGGGATTCTGCTTTGTAGAAAAAAAACGCAATATTAGAAATAAGCACAAAAGATATACCATTATCCATCTCCCGTGATGCGTAAAACATGAAAAATCTTACAATAACGAAGCTTGTAAACAGAACGTAAGTCTAGAACGTCATTTAGATAAATTGCATGTGTTCATCGGAGGCTCAGACAGAATTTTTGAACTGTAGACATTTCCTTGCAATCACCTAAAAGCCACCTACACCTAATGCTAAAAAAAAATTATCACTCTAAAAGGCTGTCGATTACTGCTCGGTATTAATCACAGAATCAATCTTACCAAGTAGCTATTTTTCTACAGAGTATAGAGAAACCTACGTAAAATAAAAACTCTGGAATGAAGAAGAGAGAGAATATTCTCGCTACACAACTCGACTCCTGAATATCTAGATATCAAAGTAGTCTGCGACAAAATGAATCATCCTCTCACTGCAAATCAGTAGTAGTAATAGAAGTTTTACTAGCGCATCAGGGACACAATGTCTATATCGCGCAGAACAATTCCTGTGGTATAACACAGGCTCGTGCGCCTCTAAGGCGCGTTTTAAATTATCAGGTTCCGAATTATCAATGCTATTTGTCTCGGCTCTTCTGCCGGTAGGTCTCAGAGTGGTCAGTGCGCTACTGACAGGAAAAAGGCGCAAGTTGAGCCTCTCCAAACCCCGGGCACGGCTGAATGCTTTCGCTCAGCTACGCCGCACAGGGGAAGGAAACTAAGACAAGAAGGTAGAAGTCTAGCGGGAATAGGTCGGCCACTTCGATCGACAGCCCACCTCCCAAAACAGAAGTGGAAGTATGGGAAGTATCAAGAACCTACCTAAGTCTACAAAACTAACCTCGTCAGCAGGAATTGCGGCAAGCTGCAACATCTCCTGCGGAAAAGGCCCTTGGGATCCTTGGGTGTGTGAGACCCAAATATATTGTGGCCGGGAAAGGGCCCGCCAGAATATACCCCTGAGGGCACTGCAAATCAGAGAATACGCCACTATGTAAGCAAGAGCTACGGGACGTCCTCCACACTGCAAGACTTGGGTATATTATACGTGTTGAAAGTCAGGGGAGTAAAGAAGTACGTGAGCATGAAGTGACATTCTTCGCGCTCTAACCATAGCAGAACCACTGTCTTTTATAAAGGAAATTTCAATTAGTACTATTCCTACGAAACACCGACATTTCAGTAGGTCCTCATAGGGTTAAATCTGTAGAATACAGGACTCGGCAAGCTGAGGAGACATCCTTCGCACTGCAAGTTTACAAATACGGCAAGCTGAGGAGACATCCTTCGCACTGCAAGTTTACAAATAAAGGGCGTTGTATGCAAGAAGAGACATCCTTCAAGATAATACAAATTATGGAAACAATCCTTTACGTTGCAAGTCAGAGAAATAAAGGCTTCTACATATAAGGAACGAAATCATTCTTGACGCTGACGTTTGCAGAATATAGGCTTATGCAAGCAAAAGAAGCCTCATTTCACGCTGACGTTTACAGAGAAAAAGGCTTCTGAAAACCAACGAAGTCTTCCCTGACGCTGAAGTTTGGAGAATAGAAGTTTCAGCAAGCAAAGGAAGTTCTCTTTGACGCTGACGTTTGCAGAATAAAGGCCTGTGCGAGCAAATCACAGCTTCCTTGACGCTGAAGTGAGTAGAATAAAGGCGTCTGCAAGCAAGGAGAGGTATCCTTCTGGCAGCAACTCCCTACTCCTCAAGCAAAGTTACCTGCCGGGGCAGTTGATCCATCAGAAGAACTCATTAAACTTCGATCGCTTCGTCGCGCTGCAATCGAGCAGCAAAACGACGTGATTACGACAGTCTGTTCTCTTGAGCGGCTCGAGCATTGAGGCACACAGCTGCTCCTGAATTTGGTATAATGATGGCAGAAATAAAAGCAACTTCTGAGAAAAGCTTGCGATAAAAATTCAAAATTTAAACAGGTGAAAATCGAGAAATTTCAAATAGGGTAATAACAGAAGAGGCACTCACAGCAGTAAAATAATGTAATGTCAAGGAATTGAAGAGCAGCAATAAAAACACTGAAAATCAGTTAAATTATAATAGGTCATCTGCTCGGACACAATAAATTATAGTACAGAAGCAATAACCAAAACCCATTTGACGACTGACTGACCTGATCAGAAATTTGAACGCACCAAGAGATATTGGAAACTTGGGAAATAGAGCAAGCAGATTGACGCAGCATTGAGGTAGTTAGTTAGTTACTTAGTTATAGTCGGGAAGTTTAAGCCTCCGTTTCCGACCGCAACGATATCACACAAGAAAGAACAAGGGACATATATAGTATGTCGATAGAAATGAGGACCCAATGCACGGAGGTATTTCTTCACAGGATCAACGCGCATGGGAACTACAAGTCGGGAAAGAAGAGGAACAACAGCATAAAGCAAGAGCAAGTAGGAGTATGAAATCGGAAAGGAAGCAAAGTGGGCATGAAAGACAGCAGCATTGAGGTATTATTCCCGATCTGAGATGGTATAGAATTCCTTGCCGAGATCCGTATAGGGCCAAATACAACTGCGGGCTATCACGAAAGCAATGCATAGTTTTCTGAGTGGTTCCCAGCAGCGTGTCNCGGAAAGGAAGCAAAGTGGGCACGAAAGACAGCAGCATTGAGGTATTATTCCCGATCTGAGATGGTATAGAATTCCTTGCCGAGATCCGTATAGGGCCAAATACAACTGCGGGCTATCACGAAAGCAATGCATAGTTTTCTGAGTTATTTCCAGCAGCGTTTCGAGAGTCTATGGGACTTCTTACTGCTCTAGTTGGTTTTACCAGTTCTTTATACCCAGTTGTACCATGTTAACAATAACTAGAGCACTCTGAGAGCGCATACTTTCGCAAAGCAAGGGAACGTTAACGAAAAATTCAACTTGCTTCTGAAATTAGGATTCCTTCTGTATCATCATCAAAAGTTTTGTCATTTGTGCCTCAGGATAGTAATAACAACTTCTGTAATTTTCTGTCTGTAACTTTTCAATTATAATTGACATACATTTTGACAATCATTAGGAAAACACACAAACGGACAAATCGATCATTATCAAAATTAGATCATTTGTGTCTTATAACATTTCTAACAATTCCTGTATATTTCACGAAGATCCAATGATTACGTTTTGAATTATGTTTCAGACAAACATTAAACAAATATAGAGACAAACAGATAATCACAAATATATGATCATTTGCTCCTAGTAATAACCGTAACCACCCCATGGTAAATTTGATCAAGATCTGGCCATAACTTTTTGAATTATGCTGCAGAGAAAAAAAAAGAGGCCAACAAACAGACGGTTGAACAGATCTCAGCTAAAAGTTAATTATTTGATTCTCCAAACATACCTAACAATCCTTGTAGATTTCGGAAAGATCCGTCCATAACCTTTTCAGTTATCTTAGCGACAGTCAAACAAACATACCGATAGACAAAGAGACAAGCTCGATAAAAACACAACCTCCTTGGCGGACGTAATAATATGCATTTTTAATACCATTAAAGAATTATATTAACTCGTTTCTTTTTCAGTACTTCAATCAGCCATAACGACAGCAATGATCAGTCCTTTACTTCCCGACGCACTACAGTTTCTGCAGGCATATTTCATATTATCTAGGCAGAGAATGTGGCCAAAAATAACTCTCGCAGTTCTGTGGAAAAACTTCTTGTATTGTGTGGCACTGTGAGTAAAGTCATTTTCACCAAAACCGTAGAACTTGACATAACCTTTAGCAGCAGCGACTGAATGGCGCTCAGTTCACAAGTGACGGCGTGCAGCTGGCATGAAGGACGCGTTCGATTGTGCAGCGAAATTAGGCCTGTGAGGCTCGACTTGTCCAACTCTGGATGCCGGTGCCCTGTCTTCGACTTGTTGATTCAAGATTCAGGTGTTGATTCTCAATTAGTTACCTGTGGAACTTCCATGAACTTGGTCTTAGTCCGTAAAGTGGAGATTTCAGTTGGCTCAACTTAACCAGGCTGCTTCTGTAGCACCTGCAACACGATTCAAAGTAAGGACGCTTAAGTTCCTCTGTCTGCATTTCCGGACAACTCAAGTGGGCTCGACTTAGATCTACTCTGACGATCCAATCGAACGTAGCCTAATATCAGAAGTGCTCTATGTGACTAATCTTAAGACATGCTGGTATTCCAAGCTAAATTGGTGCGTGGATCAAACACTATGGGTAGTAGCAGCTAGATGCCACAACCCTTACTAGCGCATAAAACTAATCCAACAACTAAGATATAGCGTTGAGGTTTCAAACTGATGAGCTAGCCTATACTAACATATAAACTAAATGTAAACATATGGTTCTAGCACACTCACGCTCACATTTCATGCGACAGCTTCCACTAAGGTATCAATGAGAATTTAAACGTTTGGATTTCTCCCTAAAACCACGTTTAAGGAACAGCCGCCTAGTTGTAACGCATAAAGAAAGCAAATGATAAGGTAGACAGTAAGGAGGACTAACAAATAAAATCTCATATTATTTCGACTTATGTAATTCAGGTCATCATCAGCAATAAAATATCCGAAAAATACAGAAACGTCTGCTGAAATCAAAATTGCAAGTGAAATCTCAAAATGACAAAAAAGATGAAATGCTTACAAGCAGGAAAGCACTAGTTTTAACATTCTTTCATTTAAGAAGCACCACCCATGATCATTTTCCTACCTCATCAGTTGCCAAGTTAAAATGACACATAATTTACTACTGCAATGTTTGGATCTCACTTTAATGCACTCGTCTGAAGCAAGAACTTAACGCAAGCGATAGGATTTATAACCCAAAGGTTAACTCCTGATGCGACAACTTTCGAGAGCGCTTAAACCCATGCGAACATCATACTCTGTTTTAACACTCAGGCGAACATGTGCCCATCAGTTGCGACAACCTTCAGTTACGTATAAGACTACTGTAAAACCCTTCAACTTACACAAGAGACTTTCGCTAAGAACAGAACTGAATGCTTTCAACGTTACATGAGAAATCTGCCTACACGTCCGCAGCACTGCGGGGCAAGCTATTCTCTTTAATGGTAGCCGTGCGCCTGGTAAATGCTGCGTGCTCGCTAGCCGTCCGCTGTACGCGTCATGGAATCTTTAAACGGGATGACGTACTGCGGACACACGGGCTACACGTTTGCAGTTCGAATGTTATAACTTAACGTGAACTACAGTATTTGATCAGCGGAGGCAGCTGCATCATTGTAAAAGGTTTAAGTCTACAGCTTTTATAGCGCTTGAAATTGGAATGCTGAAACATGTACAATATTTTATCCATGCAATTGGCTATACCTATGCAATAAGTTGATGCATACAAATGCAATGTATCCAAATACTATTTCCATGGGGTCATGCAATTTACTATAAATTCATTGCCAGTAAATTCACTGTGAGCAAATTCGTCACCGGGTAAAATTGAATTGCTGGGTACATTCCATGTCTAGCTAACTTCTTTACCCGGTGAATTTCTGGCTTGGAAAATTCATCGTCGGGTTTATTCATCGCCTGCTTTAACCATCGTCAGGTAAATTCATCGCATAGTAAATTCACCGCCTCGTATATTCATCGTCTGGTAAATTCATCGCTGGTCAATGCATCTGGCACGTTCATCGCCTTGTAAGTTCACTGTCTAGTAAGTTCGTCACCTGGTACATTCATCATCTAGTAAGCAATTCATCGCCTATTAATTTATTTACCAACTAACTTTATCTCCGGATGCGTTCATCGCAAGTGAAGTTTTCACTATTTCTATGGCCTTAAGACTTGCAGGGGAGCAAAGGATGGACCGCTGCGCTACATCAGATTCATTCTACGTTACGTGGAATTGCGATACAAAGGTACTCCAACGATTACTTTGGCCCTAGCTAGGCCTTCGAGACATCATTCTTTTGCGCCCGCTACGCTCGTGCTTCTTTTTATCGCCCGCGGACGAAGCGAGGGCTGGGATAATGTTTTCGTTGAAGATTTAAGTATGTTTGTCCGTCCACCCAAAAACAGGTCGAAGGAGTTGAGCAACCTTCATATTTATTGTAGGGAGTTTGGTGGGTTAACCTAGATGTAACCCATGCAAAAAAAAAAAAAATTAGGCCTGCTGGACACCAAAAATGACAGCGTTGAATTTGCCTCCACCGCGGCAGATTGTCTTACGCCACGAGGCGTTCTAGCTTTACATTTTTCGTGTTTCCACAGCAACTTGCTATTCCATTGCGCGGTGCTCAGAGCCTGGCGGCCTATAGTTTTGTTAAACATACAACATGTTCCTTCTTATTCGCTCTGTTGCAGTACCCTGTTGTGTCTCAGTAGTTTTGATCTCATGCACTGACTTACCAGGACGATAAAGAGGACAGTGGTGCGTACACAAACGGAATTGGCCGCACGTATCTAGTTTTTCCGATTACTAAATGATACATCAAGCTGACAGGTGCCAAGCATAGTCTGTAGCACACCAGCACCACAAGCATGAACAAAAAATATGCAGCACTGTATATATTTTTCCTTCATTTTTAATGGTTTTACACACGATCATATGTAATACATATATTTATCCCCACCAAAACACAAGCCTAAATCACTCACCGAGAGTCTCCTATCACAATAAAAATAAAAATACTCATATATGTCTTAGAGGTTTTTAAAACCTGGATGTCCTCTATTTCAACACATAAGAAACTCATATATATATATACATACACACACACAAGGAACAATGTGTAATTGTGCTTATTTCTAAGTAAGTCTGAGGATAAAGATGAAAATATGCAAATGACGTTTTTCCCTAATCAGCACAGTAATAAATAATTAACACATTTATATGCAAGCAAGCTGGTGGTCGGTAAAAAAGAATGGGCAATATCGCCTACTCCTCAATAATAGTTTTCTAAGTTTCAATTTATACATTTTCATTTAGTTACCAAAACCTGGTTAGAAATTAAATATTTTAAGTGAAATGAGAATTTGAACTTGATGAACAAAGCACTAATATAGTAACATAATATGGAAGTTATGTAAAGTTAAGCGTGTAATTCATACGAATGAAAATTATGAGACTATGCGTTTATCACGCGATGAATTTACAAGGCGATGAATTTACCGCAACAAATTTACGGGCGACATTTTACCGGCAATGAATCTACCGAATAATAAATAGGCTCGTAATTAGAGTGTCAATACAGTAGCATCAACACTTTAGTTAGCTACATGCCAACACCTTATTTCTTGTAGTGGGTCGAATGCTGTCAAATTGAGCGAAGACCCTGTAGCCGCCATACAATGTGCATGAATATACCAGTGGTCTTGATATCTGACATAAGCTGGCAAACTAACGCTACTGACACCGATAGTTTCGGCGTTTACGTTTGTCACTCGCTAACAGCGTTAATTTGTAGGTCCATTTCTAGTATCATGAAACGATTTAACGGCAGTCTGTTCCTGGACAAGGACCAAAAATAAGAAACAAGGTATATAATATACATAGATAAAATACAGAAACTGCTGATAATTATCGCAGATACAGAAAGTATACAATACATGGACCAGTAGTACATTATGTGCTGAACGTATGTCTGTACTCACACGACATTCAACTCTCTATAATAGCGAAAATTTCGCTTTTAGACATCGGAAAGCAAGTCGATCATCAGCAACAAGTATCCGCAGCCACGAAAGATGAAGTATGCGAATGATGTAACAGACCCCAAACGAACTTAAATCAAGCCTACATTGCCAGCAGATGTAAAATATATTGAAAATCAGCTATGTGACTAACCTTATATATGTTATGGTTTTTTTGGGAAATCGGCTTTTTTGCAAATTGGCCAGCCATTATGCAGAAAGCTCAAAATCGTGGTAACTTCGCAAAATGACCAGAAATTCCCAACATTTTGCAAAACGGCCCCAATTTTGCCCTACTTGCAAAATAAAAGGCCACTTTGCAAATTAAACTGATCTTTTGACATTTTTTCGCAAAACGGCCAAAGTATGGACGCCCATTATGAAAACAAACGTAATGAACAGAACTAATTTTACTAGCATTGAACCACAGCAACATCAGATTGAGAAATAAACAGAACTAATTTCATAAACATAAATAAACAACTAATTTCATTCATATAAATAAACAAAACTAATTTCATTAACATAAATAAACAGAGCTAATGTCATTTAACAGTAACAATCAGAACTAATTTCATTAACATTAAACAAAATGAACGAAATACACAACGCCACAGTTTTAACAATAAACAAATACAACAAAGGTTTATGTCGACCTTGTTAGAGCACGAGGCACTGCATTTGTATCTGTTATGGCATAAAACAGAATTTTTTAAACATTTGCAGCGTCTGGTCGTACATGACTTAGCGCAAGAGCATTTAGCGAATCCCTGACCTTGTCCCATTGATTCTACAATGGCTGACTTTTCGATCCTGGACAATATCATCTAGCAAAAGGATTTTGTCTAGACATGGGGTAAATTGATTGCGAGAGTACACCTGTTTTAGCAGGCCGTGTTTTGCACCAAGCTTATATGTGCCATTGTCCAATGCCAAAAATAATTGCTTTTACATTAGGAAACTCAGCACGTCCGCCGTCAACTAATGGAACAGGAACCATTGCCGTGTCGCATATAGCTCCCGATACTTTGGCAGCTTGAAATCTCTTAACAGAAACATCAATCCTTTTTTTGGGCTTGTTGCTGTTGCTATCTGTTGGACTTCATTTGTTCGGCATGAATACTCCGACTGCAGACGGAACAAAACATTGGCATAAGTTTTACTTGTTTCCTTGTACATAATAGTTCTACCACCATGTGCAGTTGCACGATGAATAGCATCGATCACCTCGAACACGTCTTCAGCGCATACGAATCTAAGATTAGTTCCACTTTTCACAAGTTTCTTAACAGTGAGACCTTCAACTGCAACCTCAAGGATTTCATACTTGCGTCCAAACGGTAGTCTTTCTGAGTTTTCTTTTAATATTAGGACTTTTAAAAGTTCCCCCAAGCGATTCATAATCTGTTCGTACATTGCTGTGCAACAAACTCGAAGTATTTGATGCTTTCCCTTCGTCAGCTTGGACCAATTTTACATAAAAATCAGTCTTCCTATTTTTGCATTGCAGAAACATATTCATATTAAACAATTGTATTTTCTGAAAGTAAATCGTACAATTATAATTCTGAAAATCGGTAATAAGGGCACTACAAACATTATTTCAGGTTATAATACAAAATGACAACGAACTTGGTCTTTTTTGCATAAAGGCCATCCACACTTTTGGCCGTTTTGCAAAATGTTTGCAATCTCAGTTTATTTTGCAAAGTGGCCTTTTATTTTGTAAGCAGGCTAAAATCGTGGCCATTTTGCAAACTGATTAGAATTCCTTGCCATTCTTCAAAGTTACCACGAATTTGACTTACTTGCATAATGGCCGGTCGACGGTAAGACAAGAGAAATGAAAACTAAGGAAATTATCTAATAATAAATCCAATGTCAAACAGATGATAAAATTTAATGTTTCGGGATAATTTAAAATCCCATGATCAGAAAAAAATTGAAAATCTACAACCAATAAATAAAAGTTTTCCTTTATTTTCAGATGGGGGAGCATAAATGTGGTCGGGAGCAGGTCTAAAGAGCGAATGAGCAGAGCTGCGTGAAGAAGCTGGATGTCTGCTCCTGTACAGTCGGCAGATAGAGAACTAGTCGAGGGTTGTGTGCAGCGGAACAGCTGAGGTCATAATGCTGAGGCTAGGTCTAGTTCTGTTGATGTAGAGGGATTCAAATGTTGTGAGTTCGATTGGATTAGAAGAGTCAATGATTGAGAAGTAATTCTTGCTGATGTCTCACAGTCGACCTTTAGTTTAGTCTGCGTAGTTCTGGAGTGTGGTCGATGAATTGCAGCTTGTTGACCACACTCCAGAGCGACCGTATCCCACTTTTGCGTTCGCTGTTGGGGCCTGCGCGCGTCCTCTTACGCGACTTACGGCGGGAGGCGCACGCGGTTTCAATGTTGATCTATCTTTCACTCCCTTCATTACTTCCGTTCTGTGCAAAATGTTCATTGTCAGCCTCATTTACCTCTTCCTTCTCAAAAATAAGTTCCCCATCAACAAATCAATAGCCGCTACAATATCTAATAGATATGGACAATCCGGAGTATCAATATTCAGAAAATATGAAAAATTCTCCAGAAAACTTACAAAATCCAAGCTAGACTTGCACTTCCTAACCATTTGCAAAGCATATCAAGACACTCCAAAATTTCTCCGCTTCCGTTTGTACCGACAGTCACTGCAGAACAGCCAACTGTACAAATATAGTACAAATAGTCTTATCTATATATATTATACGGTATACCTTGTTTATTGTTTTTGATACTTGTGCAGGAACTGCCGTTAAAACGTTTCATGATACGAGAAATGGACCTACAAATTACGTTGTTAGCGAGTGACAAACGTAAACGCCGAAACTATCGGTGTCAGCAGCGTTAGTTTGCCAGCGTATGTCAGATATCAAGACCACTGGTAAATTCATGGACATTGTATAACTGCTGCAGGGTGTTCTCTCAATTTGACAGCGTTCAACCCACTACAAGAAATAAAGTATTGGCATGTAACTACAGTGTTGATGCTGCTATACTGACAGTCTAATTACGAGCCTATTTATCAATCGGATTGGCTAATTAATTGTTCGTAAAATAAAATTAGTTCTGTTCATCACGTCTTTTTTTCCATAATGAGAGTCCATACTGTCGCCCGTTTTGCAAAAATATGTTTAAGATATCAGTTTATTTTGCCAAGTGGCCTTTTAATTTGCAAATAGGCCAAAATCGTGGCCGTTTTGCATAATGTTGGAAATTTCTGGTCATTTTCAAAGTTACCACGATTTTAAGCTTTCTGCATAATGGCCGGCCAATTTACAAATAGCCAATTTCGCTAAAAGGCCGTAGCACATATATACACCCCACGCCAGCATGCAGCAAGCCGACGTTTCACATAGGTATCAAAAGAGAGTAAAAGGAGAGTATGTCACTGGTAAAATACGCACCAAATCTGCATGAAGCAAGGCGACATCACAATCACATATCAAGAGACAATAAAATAAGAGAATGCGTCTGAAAAAATTAAACCCCAAACCACCATGCAGTGAGCTTGTAGCGATTGATAAATACAACACAAACCCGCAAACTACAAGCCGACACTTTACATAGATATCAAGCGACACCAAAATGGAAGTACAGAACTGATAACTACGCCACAAACCCGCTAGCTGCGAGCCGACATCGCCAGCAGATATCAAGAGACACTAAAGAGGCAGATATGCGATAGCCAAGTCTTGCTCGGTCCCCAAACGGTAGCTTATCTCGCCAGCACAGCAGGAGGAAGCTAGGGCGCGTCCATCAGACTGTCGCCTTCAGTCTCTGCGAAGCTTCAGGCTTCATAAAATTTAATAACAAACTTCAAGGACTTGAANCTGCCGTTTAATCATTTCATGATACGAGCAATGGACCTGCAAATTACGTTGTTAGCGAGTGACAAACGTAAACGCCGAAACTACCTGGTCAGCAGCGTTAGTTTGCCAGCTTATGTCAGTTATCAAGACCACTGGTATATTCATGGACATTGTATGGCGGCTACAGGGTCTTCGCTCAATTTGACAGCATTCGACCCACTACAAGAAATAAAGTATTGGCATGTAACTAAAGTGTTGATGCTGTTGTACCAACACTCTAATTACGAGCGTATTTAATATTCGGATCGGCCAATTCATTACCGGTAAAATAAAATTAGTTCTGTTCATCACGTTTTTTTTCCATAATGGGCGTCCATACTGTTGGCCGTTTTGCAAAAATGTTTAAGATATCAGTTAATTTGCCTAGTGGCCTTTTAATTTGAATATAGGCCAAAATCGTGGCCTTTTTGCATAATGTTGGGAATTTCTGGTCATTTTGCAAAGTTACCACGATTTTAAGCTTTCTGCATAATGGCCGGCCAATTTACAAAATGGCCAATTTCGCTAAAAGGCCGAAGCACATATATACACCCCACACCCCACCAAGCCTACGTGTCGCGTAAGTATCAAGAGAGAGTAAAAGGAGAGTATGTCACTGGTACAATACGCACCAAATCTGCATGAAGCAAGGCGACATCACAATCACATATCAAGAGACAATAAAATAAGGAAATGCATCTGAAAAAAAAAAATTAAACCCCAAACCACCATGCAGTAAGCTTGTAGCGATTGATAAATACACCGCAAACCAACAAGCTGCAAGTCTACATCTCACGTAGATATCAAGCGACACCAAAATGGAAGTACAGAACTGATAACTACGCCACAAACCCGCAAGCTGCAAGCCGACACCTTACGTAGATATCAAGCGACACCCAAATTGGAAGTACAGAACTGATAACTACGCCACAAACCCGCAAGCTGCAAGCCGACACCTTACATAGATATCAAGCGACACCCAAATTGGAAGTACAGAACTGATAACTACGCCACAAACCCGCAAGCTGCAAGCCGACATCGCCGGCAGATATCAAGAGACACTAAAGAGGCAGATATGCGACAGCCAAGTCTTGCTCGGTCCCCAAACGGTAGCTTATCTCGCCAGCACAGCAGGAGGAAGCTAGGGCGCGTCCATCAGACTGTCGCCTTCAGTCTCTGCGAAGCTTCAGGCTTCATAAAATTTAATAACAAACTTCAAGGACTTGAAGTAAGCGCTAAAGTAATGGCCGTGAGCCCGCGACTTTGTGTCGCAAATATACCTCACCTGCTGGGTCCTGAGTTTGATCGAGAAGTGCGCCTCAGGTCTGCTTTATTAAAGGCAAACACCTTGTCCGGTACAGGTGAGCGTGAAGTAAATATTGGGTAGTTTAATAAGTTCATGGTGGCTGCATGTGCGTGTGGCAGCATATACTGGGTAGTTTAATAAGTTCTAGATGGATACATGCAAATCTATCAGCAAATAGTGGGCAGTTCATATGTTTATGGTGGCTACGTGTGATGAGTCAGAAAATTTAATACCTACTAACCTGAAAGATACCGTGGAATCGTAAGGACTTTTATTCAATACGAAATAGGAACAGCTAATATATTGCTTATTTAAATTATGTTAATTGGGTATATGTAGACACAGAGTCTAAGTATCTAGTGTTTTAAACTGATTGCTGAAAATATGAATAAATAAATGTGATGAAGCCAGTCATAATAAAAATGCTGACTGCAGTTGAAAATGTATCAGCTATCGATGTGAAGGACTGAAAATTGGATACATGCGTCCAAAAGTAGCAGTAGCAATTAGACCTTATAATTATTAAAGAAATGTTCACTACATGTGAAGTAACAGTAAAGTTTGGAATAAGAATAACTAATAGTGGCTACAAGCATAAACGTAATAGTGACATAACGGGAGTTCTAATATTAATGTTGATTGCATAGGAATGCAGCAATACTAAATTGGGTTCTTCACAGAATCATCATTAGTCGCATGTGCTTGCAAAAGAAAATAATAATAATTATCAATTCGCTAGATTATATTTAATAAGGGGGAACGTAGCAGTAAAAACTGGATGGTTCACTGAATTATTGCAGACTGTACATGGAAGAAGACTTAAAATTAAGTAGCAAGTTCGCAAAACTATAATACCTCATACATATGATTGAAGCTATAAAAGTTATCCAGCATATCGAATAAAAGTAGAACCGATGTGAGAGTAGCTGCGAGCGTAATGCGGTAGATAAAGTTTATATTTAGTGGGAGTGAGTGACAGAGCAACATACATTTATATTGAACTTAGTTTCATTCAGCCGCCAAAACATAAAAATGAATTGACCAAACTAAGTTGCTCGATGACATGAGCTGACCACCCGTGCGTGCTGGTCGTTGGCAGTCAAATAATGAGTTCTGAACAATTTCTGGTACTTCAAATCAGCGCATAGCTTCACGAAACACTTTGTTTTCTTCTCCAAAGTTCAAAAAATAGGTTTGTGTTCATCACTGATTTTATTAAAGACTATTCTTGAATAAAAACGAAAAATTGCTAAATAAAATACAACGTTTTGTCCATCAACAGTGGACATCTTCAAGTACAAGTAAAAGCTGATATCTGAAACAAACAAAAGACAATAGAGTTGCATGTAATGCACAAGTTAGGCCTTAAACCATGTATACTACGAGGACTGCTACGCTACATGCAGAGTTGGGCACAGTTGCGAACAGACTGAGATGCTGCCCAGCGAGTGGTTGGTAGTTGGCCTCAGCATGACGTCACAGATCGAAAAGGGCGGGGCTATTCTAGTTGAAAAGGTTGAGGAAGTTTGAGAATTCATTATACTTAACATTGATGGCTGGTATGTCTCTTCTAATTGTTATGGCTTCGACTATTTTCAGTAATGTTACATCCGGATATGAATCGAGGACGGAAAATGCAGACGAAAATTGGGCCATGGGAGGTGGTTCCGCTTGGTGCTCATCCCGATAATGCTTGAATATGCTGCTTGATGAGTAGCGGTGCTGTTTGCACCGCCTCTCCAGCGCGCAGGAGGTGTACCCAATGTATTGCGCGGCGTTTTATTCAAGAATAGTCTTTAATAAAATCAGTGATGAACACAAATGTATTTTTAGAACTTTGGAAAATAAAACAAAGTGTTGCGTGAACAATTTCTGGATTTAGATGCGATAAAAAAAAAGAGGATTAACCATGCGCTGTACTTACTAAGCGATAAAAACACAAAGCGTTTCATATTGTCTTTGATATATATTAACTAAACCAGTGAAGTAAGTCCCAAGTTATTACTAAAAGTCGGGAATATGGCATGTATATATATAGCGCTGTACTTAACTTGTCTAAATGGTTCCTACGGAAATTAAAACGATTCATAAACAGAGCGAGGTCATCAGTCCTTTGAGTACAACTCTAATTAAGTTACAGTGGACTCCTCAACCGTAACCAGGCACATTGGCTTGGTTTCGAGAGAAATTTCAGTTTCGGTATCTCGATGTCATGTTGCACAATACGCTTGTTTCCCCTACATTCGCGCAAAACTATTCTTTATCCACTATACATAGGAAATCGTGGTGGCATCGGGTGCAGTTAATTCAATACGAATGGTGGTGTACACAGTTTACGTTTCAGGCTTTTCCCAATTTCAGGAGTGGCACTCTCAGGAGCTTTCCTTGTTTTGGTGGTCTACGTTCGAGAAGGTCTACTGTACCTGTCCTGGTTAGCTCCACCTCTTTACGACACCCTTACCGTCACGAACTTTTCATCGAGTCCTCAAAACAACTACCGTTTCACACCTTGACTGAACAAGTGCTACACATCACTGAAAACAGCGGTTACGTACACTGCGGAGCAACCTCGTAACTGCTTCTCTCGCTGGTCACCAGCGAGACCGAAGCCAACCATGGCTAACAGGCCTCAGCTCGCGCATAGTGGCGTGCATTACACCATCTGAGCTTCATGTAAAATTGCTCAAAATACAAATTGTCGTACCTTACCTGGTCAGCTCTACTATCCAACAGCCGTTCAATACAATAATACCGCCTTTTAAATAGCTGCCCGACCTCTGCTGCACCCCTACATTCTCTCGTGACACCCTCTAAAGTCATAAACTTTCCAGTATTTTCTAGCACGACTGAAGTAAACTTTTCTTTCCAAAGATCATCAAACATTTGTGGCAGGGATAGAGGGGCTCGTCGCTCCCCTTTTAATTCATTACAGAACGTACTAGTAGGGTTCAAATTAGGACATAGCGGAAGCGGTCTTCTAAAGTGAAATTACTGTTCAAGGTTTCCAAGCCAGTGTTGAACAACAAGTGATCGCTAGCACACACAGCTGAACCCTTCAAGAAAATAAACCCAAACATGGAATTGCAAAAATTACCACAGGACAATATTGTATACAAGGCAACTCGGACCACGTAGAGAAGCCCCAAATCATCATGTATAGTTGTCGTGTGACAAGAAGCCAATAGAACTGGAATGAACAACGATCCCTACCTCATGATGTACTCCCAACATAACAANCCGGACAATATTGTATACAAGGCAACTCGGACCACGTAGAGAAGCCCCAAATCATCATGTATAGTTGTCGTGTGACAAGAAGCCAATAGAACTGGAATGAACAACGATCCCTACCTCATGGTGTACTCCCAACATAACAGTGCGTCCAGTACTTTGCGAAACATGAAAATTTTGATTCCCCAAACAATGCATTCCATTCATCGGATAGTTTTATATCTACAATACATTTCTAATTATCCACAGGTCGATCGTTTGTTCCTAATAACAAAAGGAGTGCGCTTCCGCCGATTTGCAGTATTTATGTTCGGTAGTTTCCACATAGCGAGGCTTCTCAAGCAGAGCACACGCGCGTGCATTTCCCAGCGCTCGGGAAATGGTACATCAAGAAATTGTTGCAAGCCCTTTCCCTCAAGCGCAAGCACTAGTGTAGAAAAAAATTGCAGACGAAACTTCAGCGACACCTGTTCATCGTCCCTCTCACTGTCGTTATTCTGCTAAGGAGCATCCATAGACTGCACGCTCGGTAGCTCAGCGATCGCGACGAGATCGTTGGCTTGCGCATGATCAGCAAACCGCATGCTCGATCCCAAGCCCGGGAAGGAAAGTATTGAAGTTCTGGAATGTGGCACAAACATTTCTTTCTCATAGTGGTTTTGGAGGGGTGGGGGGGGAGGGAGGCACTGGCCTTATTATTGTTGTTGTATTGGCACTTACTGTGACAGTGCGCCCTTAGGGTTGGGGGAGGGGCGCAGTTGTCGTTCGACCCTTCCGTTTATGTAACGCCGTTACTCGCAGTACCTGTGATCAACTGCAGCCTTTGGGCCTTAGATGGTATTTAGTTGCAGCACAAACGAATGTGAGTTAGCTTGTTGGTGTGGCGGTCAAAACGAAGTTATACTTCATGATAGCTGTGTCGATTTAAGACTTAAAAAGAGGCTAGCGCAGCCAAAATTATGCTTCGGAAAGGCAGGAGCGTCCTGCTTTTCTGCTGTTCAAATTGAAGCAACAAGTCATCATCAATCGTTCGTGTTAAAAATGATAGAAGGACATATGTTTTTCAATAATAAAGTTCTAACCACAGCTAGTCCCAAAAAAAAACAAAGTTTTATGGGCATTTATAGGGTTAGAGGGGAATTTTTATCAATACATTTGGAGCGTATCATATACCAATATGCCAACTATGCAGATAAGGGCTGCCAAAGCTAGCGGTTTTTTCTAAGATCTTGGGTTGTCGCTCAACGTCTCGGGTTCGATTCTGGCAGTTTTTGGTGTTTTCGAACTTATTGACGATGGAAAAGGAGCTAATGAGATGGTCAAGCATAATAAGTAAGCAGTGAAGTTGACTAAGTTTTAGATGTTGGTTTTTGTCATATCATCGGTTTCTATAGTGCGATTTCGGGTTTTCTCAAAAATCTCGTTATACGTAAATGTTTTAAAAAGCCAACAAAAGGACGGAAAGATGAACAATCAGATAAACGTACAAAGAACAATTTTCTTAAATCTTTGACACTAGCTGCTGAGAAGATTTCATTGTGACAGATTTTGGCCAGCGTCTCAAACCCCGCCGGTCTCAGTCATTCAAAATTTTGCCTCTGTCGCATAGATGATGAGCAGGTCCATCCTCGTCAACTACTAGCCGATCTGCGGGCAAGAAGGTTGTTCTCCTAGTAAGTCTGCAGTTTAGTCTTAGTACACTTCAAGAAGATCTATAACCGTTGTAAATGCCAACAACGACGGCGTCTACAGTCTGCATAAGAGCTATGTCATACATGGATTTTTGATGAAAGTCATTAAAGGCGTTTTGATCGTTTTGGGACAACCTGGTGCAGTCTAACTGTGAATTCGTATTCACATATTCAGAGAGAGGCAAGTTTCAACACAATCTTCGGCAACCAACAGCATTGCAAACATTGCAGAAGCGTATATCCGATTTCCTAGAGATGTATTGTATAATTAAACATAACAGAGTCTTACCGACATCTTTCATTACTAGCAATAGACATGCGCCTGGTCGATTCCCAAAAAAGATGCTAGTAGTATATTTCTCTCTGCGCCATCAACAAGAGAACGTCAACGGCAAGTGGGACTCCATGTAAGCTGCGAGTCTACGCATCAAATCGCACAAATTTGCAAAAGTTCCAAGGCGTTACACTTCAAAGAAAATCGCGCGGCTCGTGCAGAGGTGAAGTATGAGTAGCTAGAAATTTAACTCGGAGGCAAATATGCTTCGCCCAAGTTCGGCAAAACTAAGCTAACTTGCAGTTAACTTTCAACGCAGCTGTCATAGCGTTATCAATGTAAACTTCAGTGGCACATGAAAGTTCGAAATACATTTCCAGAATTTAATTTACAATAACCTGAAAGTTTTTACATGAATTTTACAGAAGACAATACACTCGTGTCTCCTATATAGCTTACATAAGAAAATGGAGAATAGCTGTAGATGTGGCGAAAATGAGCGAGTCCTGCCAGCAGGTACTGCAGTTCGTAGCACAAGTTGGACACGAAAAAAAAGGTACTTGAAAGTGGTACAGACACAGTTCCATTATTATTATTAGATTCGGTGTTTAACCACCCTAGACGCAGCGAGGCGATTCAAGAGTGAAGCTAAACCAAAAATAATATTACGATTTTCATTAGGAATATTTTATCTCAGCATTCTGCCGGAAAAACTCGGTTGGCTCAGGGCTTTACTACTGGCGAGAAAAAAAGGCGCAAATAATAGAAAAAGACACTCGAGTAGACGGATCATTTTGTGGCCTTCCACACGAGAGAGACCAGAGGTGTCCCGCATACTGGGTCGGCTATCTTGATCGACAGCCCACCCCACCGAACAGAAAGGGAAAAGTAGAGAACCTACCTAACTTTACAAAAACTAACCTCATCAGCAGGAACTGCGGCCAGATGCAGCATCTCCTGCAGAGAAGGCACTCGGGACCCTTGGGTGCGTGATGCCCAAGCATATTGTGGCAGGGAAAGACACAGTTCCATTTATGAAAGAAATGAAACGCATTTATAAGGAAGTAAAAAGAACACATCAAATGAAAAAAGGGTAGAATTCAATCCAAGGTCTCTCCATGTCAATGTTAAATTTTCCATTGCAGATACAAAGCCCTCAGTTTAAAGGGGTAATCAGCAGGAACAATAATTTTATAAAGATAAGCTAATCTCATCAGCTTTAATTTTTGAAACTTCAATCTTGAGTTTCCGCTTTGACGACTTAGATCGAATAGCAGACGTTAATACTAATCAGATTACTCTTGAGTCGGCATTAAACTCAATCCTGTGGTGCAGAATTGAGTTTGTTTTCACCGTCGCGTCGGACTTTTCAATGATATTAAATGTAAATGCACGATGATGCTTAGCATTCTCCATAACTTCAGACCAACTGTAAACTGAGAGCTTATTATTATTATCGTATACCGTCTTGTACTAATATTACTAAGAAAGCCATTGATCCAAAGTTCATTGTTGTAAATTCAGCGGAATAAACTTAACACATGCTGGCCACAACGTGCTAAACTGTTTCGACAACCGAATTTAATTTAATTTAGTGAGAAAACCTCCACTAAAAAATGTCTCAGAAACTTCCTAGCAATTCAACAAAAGATGTCTTATTCACGTGCCATACGTTGCATCGATCTAAACATAAGATCTTACATACAGTACTTCTGCGCTAGGCATTACATAGATCTATATATTTTTGCCGGCATTTGTTCATCTCTCTGCCTGTTGGCGACATAACTTTAAAAGTTATAGATGGTTCATCTACAATATAATAAAGACCGATATGTATTTATCTGTTTGTTTATCCATTTTCTGTCACGCTTTAACAAAAGAGATAAGCGGAAATTAGCCCAGGTTGGAGGCTCTGGTCGTCCTCTCAAGCTCCATTGAAAACTGAGGGGTAGAAAACAGGCCGGGTAGCAGAAGGTAGCAAACGTAACTTAATTAAGGACAGTTGAAATTTAAAAATGAAGATCTCGCAGGCTTAGTCCGATTCGTGCGAGTATTAGCTTCTCCATACATCGAATCTATGGCAAAGTATCGGACGACCAATCGACTTCTTGCATTGCCGAAGTTGAAATCTCAGCATTAAAGGTATCTGAAGCTTCCGTTGGCACTCTCATGCATCTTGATTCGTAGTTTCTTCCCATAGATGATTTTGTTGCATCAGCTATTCTTCCACTTTGATGCAATTGTCAACGAAACATCTTTCAATAACCAAAAGACTATCGGACAAAATATGACACGCTAGGGTATCTATGAAACCAAATCGAATCAATCCTTTTCAGTGTTGCTGAACTGACTGCATAAGTAATGAATTATTTTCATATTCAGAAAATAAGTGTTGATACTCAGTAATTAGAGTTATTAGGACGCCGTGAACCCTCATCTGGATGATCTTTAAAGCTGGCAATTGTATAATGGAAAACATGGTTAATGAAGAAGGATCAACACAAATTATTTGCTGTCATTTTATGACAGCGCGGGCACACTAGTCATAAAATAAATAGCAACGGTTACGAATGTTGCGAGGAACATAAAAAAATTGGTGATAATCCATTTTAAAAATTTTGTTAGCACTGCTTGCTTGGCAGAGATTTGTGCTCTCGGAGTACTTCTCTAGTTATTATACAAACGAGTTGAAATCTCCCAATCTACAGCAAAGGTATGCCAAGAGAGGAGGAGGAAGGGAGCTACAGTACGTCAGTACAAACTTAAATCCCAAGCACGAGGGTGTTCAGGAACACAAAAGGGTTCAATAAATAGGTGCTCAGAAGGGGCAGGCAACTACAAAGAAGGTGTGCACATGGGATCAGACCCGACAGGCACGACAGCCAGGAACAACAAAACGTAATCATGCAAATGTGCGAGAACACAAGAACAATGGCGGAGAAACCTGAGAGAAAATCGAAGCTTTCCCAGGGCGAGCGGCAGCAGAGGCGGTTAAGCCTAAACTTCAGTGGCTTCCTAGGCGCAAATGCAAGAAATTCCGTTATGTGGTATTTTCAATGCCGACAAAAGTACACACTTGGCACATGCAAATACAATGAATTCATTTATTTAATACTCCTTAAGCCTAAAAGAGGATATGATGCTCGCCCACAGCCAATAGAAGAAATTAGAGCAGTAATCGAAGTTCTCATCAGAGCATTAAAAAAAATAGCGCATTTGCAAAACAAAAAATACGACAAGTTGACCTAGTTCATATTGTTAAAACTTAGAATAAAGTACGATCGTCAGAAACATATTCAAGAATTTCGTTGTTTGAAGTTGATGACGTCTAAGAGTCTAAATAAAGGCTTTGCTGGCCAAACACAATACAAAAATCGAAGTTGCTAGTTGTAATTAAGACAGTTCGCTCACCATACGCATCTACAATGCTTTCATTTAGACACGTTCAAATGAAAAGAAAAATAAAATCATAGCTACCCACAAGCAAGAAATCAATCGTCTTCCACAATATATGACAGTGTAACAGAAGGGGAGCAAAGTAATTCACAGAAATTTAATGAATCAACTTGCTTCATAAAACCAATTGCCGAAAGTTACTTTCACCAAGGATGTAACCTTTTTGACGAGTATGTCTTTTCGTCTGCTTGTCGGTCTGTTATCAAAAGAACTCAAAAATTTATGGACGAATCTTTACGAAGTTTACAGGTATTATTAGGTGCATGTTTGGCGGAACAAATGATGAAGTTTTGGTGAAGATCCGTTCAACCGTTTGTTTGCCTGCCTCTTTATTCTTAGTAATATAACTCAAAAAGTTATCGACGGATTTTCATAAAATTTGCGTGAATTCTTAGGAAAGTTAGGAAGAAAAGGACTAAATTTTGTGATACTTTGTACCTTTTGTCTCTAGGACTGATTTTATTATTTTCAGCAACATAACTCCCAAAAATTATGGATATTCATAAAATTTGTAGGAATTGTTAGATATATAAAAAGGCACAAATGACTAACGTTTGGTGATGATCGGTTGGTTCGTTTGTGTATTTGACAGTATGTTTGACTAAGTGTTCTGCCAGACTATAACTCAAGAACTTAGGGAGTGATCTTCAAGAAAATTACAAAAAATTTTACAAATGTCAGTAGGCACAAATGACAAATTTTGGCGTTAATTTAAAAATAAATCTTGGTTTTAGAACCAATTTGATGTTTTCGTTAACACTGCTTTGTTTGGCGGAGGTATGCGCTCTCAGAGTTTTCGAGTGTTCGCGTGTAGTCTGCTGTAGTCTGCTGTATATACTATGTGGCAGCTGATAACATGGACAAGAATAATAACCAATCTCGTAACGTGATACCATAGAATAACAATCTATAACCCCCAAGAATATAGTGCTTAACCGTGGCACTATCCAGAAGGAATGAACCACATGAAAAAAAAAACGCGTACTGCCATCGTTCGCAATTATTTTCAAAATTTCCTATAATTTTTTTTTAGAGTTGTTGGCGTTGATAACAAAACATTGATATATTCTGCGAGATCTGGTATAAATATATGTCATTGTAACTGCCCTGTCATCCCCAGCCGCTAGGTGAGGAACTGAATGTATGGTTCATCATCAAACGACGCCTGTCAGGATAAGGAAACAGGGCACGTCGTTATCATAGTTTCCATTGATCGTTGCTGAGCTCATCAAACAAAAAAAAAGCAGAGTAATCGCTATTTCCATGACACCAAGACTTAGTCGTTTTCTCCTGGAAAATTTAATTGCGAAAATTATCAAAATCCCACACCATCAATAACAGTTTAATGAACTAAACCGCGACGCTGAAGGCGTTCTCGAGAATTGAATGGTATAGCGTATTCGCCATTCTTCTCGGACTGACAGTGTAATTCTATACATTATTTTTTGTTTCAAGGTCAACCTATTTGCTACCTGGTACTATGGCTCCATAGATAAAAAAAAAAAAAAACAGAAAAAAAAAACAATTTACCCGTACAGCTTCAATACTGCCGTCATGTACCACGGGCCCAGAACAGTGTCGACAGTTTATTGATATAAAAAAAGTCAACTTTGCTGCAATAGACCCGGGGCTCCAGCACATCAATGATAGCTACCTAACTCATTAGGAAGCGATGTAACTGAGAGGTATATTTACCAGCAGATCCAGTACAGAGATGGCAGCTAACTACACCATTAATAGTAAAGATAAAGTCAGTTTGACCACATCCCTTACTAGAGAGCCCATACGCACTGGTTCGTACTGCAATATAGGCCAACTGGCCCAGAAGTGCACGACTGCAGTGGACCAAAAANACTACACCATTAAAAGTAAAGATAAAGTCAGTTTGACCACATCCCTTACTAGAGAGCCCATACGCACTGGTTCGTACTGCAATATAGGCCAACTGGCCCAGAAGTGCACGACTGCAGTGGACCAAAAATCGCAAAGAGTTATGACGCCATCGACGGAAGGTTCTTATGCAACGGAGCGTGCCTCCCCTATCTTCATCATTTCTGAAATAGGTAAGTACCCCCAAGATAACTGCGCAGATATGAAATGGCGAGTCAACGCATCAAAAGCCACAACAGTTCGCGTGCCGGGGTTCGCATTCGAACCTGCAACGTTTAATGTCTCGAGCTCAGCACTCTACGCTGCCGCTACCGAGAGAGCCATGCAACTGAGAGGTTCATCTGCCAACGACCTCAGCATTGCGATGACAGCCACCCAGGCCATTAGGGAGCCCAGCCACTGAGTGGTTCATGAGGCAGGGCGCACCAGCGGTGGACAGATGGACCGGAGGCCGACAGATGGGCAGGCAGCAGCGGGTGCGTACAGTCTCTTTACTACCTGAATATTTCAGTAAGCTGCTGAGCCCTGCCATTAACGGGGAAGGATCGCAACACAGACGCCCTCTCGCTGCGCCACACCTACGTGATCTAGTCGTTACCAACCGTTGACACTTCTCCCTACGGTTTCGTGATACACACATTAAATAGGTGATAAGTGTATCACAGAGAGAAGTACATCATAATACATAGTTTGAAGACATTCCAAAATAAGATACAGAAACAATTACATGCTTGCTGGCGCTCAAACAAGTACAAGGAGACCGAAACTGACGAGGACTAAACGCTAGTATCCCAAATAAGCTTTATTCGCGCATCATTTCTTGATGCACCTAAGTAGCTACTTAATAAAAATAATAATTATTATTATAATTACTGTTAAAACAAGCGAAAGTGAAAACTGCCGAAAACAATATGTTCCGAAAGCTTACTTATTCTTCAACAAGTTCTCAAATGACCTCACTGCTACTGAGTACAGCAGTCAACTCGAGTACAGACATTAGCAACTATACTGCCACTGGATTATCTCGCTTTATGGAAGAGGTTTTTTAAATAAATATATATATGTAAATACGATATTTGATAAATAGCTAATCGTTTATTAACAATACGATTTCACACCCAAAGACATAACTTTTAACCAGCTTTCTTTTTTCTTAACTTTATACTTCGCGTAACATAAACGTTTAGTTCGGCCATTTTCACATCCGGTACAAATAATTCCACGCTGCTATATATGTGCCACAGAGAAACTTTTTCATGTTCTCTGGTATACTCATATATTTTTAATTACGAACGACGTCTTTACAGGCATCTGTAATAGACATATATCTACAGATCTCTGAGTTACAAGAAATAAATTGCTGATCTGATAGCAGAACATTAAGTAGAGAACGTATCCAGTTAATGATGGATTAATGAATCCATGCCGGACACAGACCGAGTATGCAAATAAATTTAATGAAATCATCAACGAAATGTGCTGATTATCATACAATATAAAGTATCCTATGGATAACCTATCATCTTTTTTGTTCAACATATATAGCCAAAGCTAATTTTATACTTTTGACCTTCCCGAAGCTCGTCATCGTACGTCTGAATATATTACATATTTTTTTACTCCATTAAATAAAAATGTAAAGTTTGATGCCCAGAGCTATAAACAAATTGTTGTTACTTAATAAAATATTCACTCTCAAAAGCTAGTTGTGAAAAATGACGAGTAAGGGTCAGCAGTTGAAGCGTGTGGTAACGAAACATTTTGGTAAATAAAATATTTCTGCGCACCTGGTTACCCATTTAGTGTAGAAAAATCAACAGTCATGGTTATGGCATTGACGTTTTCTTTCAAATTTTCGCGACTATTGATGCCCTTGACGCACTCAGTCCCTACAATAATTTAATAATAATAATATAAACAATAAGAAAATTACAAATACGCACTGTAAGTCGCAACAGCATTTAAGATAATGAAGTAACAGCATTTAATTTGCAACCACACGAAAATTTCTCGGCGCAACCGTCACAACAAGTAACTACTACATCAGTTACTCGCAACTCTCTAACTGTTCGTATTTTATTTCTCCTGTTCGGCAATACTTCTGCCAAAACGACTTTCGGTTTGTTTCGAAATAACTGATCCATTGGGTAAAAAAAAAAACTCACACAACAAAGAACAAGCTAAAAAAACAGATCGGCGCGAACTTAGATGGTAAATTTTATAAATCTCTGGCCCAAAGTCCGCCCGCTGTGTGTCTTTCAATCCCGACTTCATCTGCAACTTATTTCGCACCAAGCTCCAGGACACGACCTCTCGATTTTTTCAGTAGCAATTGCAACACGGCATTGCGCTATTAATTGCCAATTCCCGTTTTTTTTACATTTTTTAATGTGTCTATTATTTTTGTTTTGTCTTTCTCCAGCTTAGTTTTAGGCAGCGGGTAGTCTGAAATACGCTCGATTTTATTACGTAATGAGTGTTATGATAATTTTTGCATGAAACTACGTCAACTGAATGAGCTACCGTCAATGAATGAAGACCACCAATACGGTACTCCGTTCTTAATGCAAGCAGAAACAAGACCGACAGTTGCTAAATTCCGAACAATACTTTCGGCTGTGGTAAAATTATCACGGAGCAGGGAGAACAATTGAATCAAATTACCTAATTTACATACTCGTAATTACGATTATTAGTCACTCCACCCTGAGCAGAAAAAAAGCATCTGTTGTCACACACACTTGCCTCCCTGCTGCTTCAACATGCAAGTTCAGTTAACTGCACACGGTTTAAACGAAAAAGGATACGTAGGATGACAAGCTCATTTCGAGCACACTCTCGAAATATATTATTACCCCCACGAATATCCACGCCGCACAGACGTTTCATAATTGTTCCCGTCAGGTGCAGGACGCGGCGCGCTGACCCTCTTCACAAAGTGATAAGTAAGAAAGGCGATAAAAAAAGGCTACGCCTCATCTGAGATTTTACCTTTGAGAACAAGCCAGACGGGTTGAATTTATTGCAGCTCGTTGAGGACGCTCAGGGGAAACAAAAAGTTCCTTCCGCTGCGTCAGACGATAATCGACAGGCTCCATAGAGCCTCCTGCGTCGGCCTGCCGGCCTGCTCGGTCGTCTGGTAAAAACCACACGATGTGATAAGTGGAGAAATGGGGCACATACCCGTGTAGATACGACTATACGGCCCTAGATACGGTATCGTGCACAGCACTTATTGCTGTTACTACGACTATACACGGTCGTTAAAAACTAACAGTGAAAAATTTGTGGATGATATGTCTCCGTTGCCACACATTTGTTAAAACAACTGCCAACTTAATTGAAGGAAAATAAAACATGAGCATGAAACCCTTCTTTTCCTTCTCTGACGTGGGAAAAGTTGATTGCATTTTGCAAGCAGTTCTTACTTAAATATTAATTTCAACTCGGTATCATGAATAGGCCAGGATATCATATAAATTGAAATTTTTTCGCTCAGCGAAAAGCTGTTTCATCGACGAATAAAATGAAACTGGAAAACTAAATGATGCAATGAAAGTATCTGCGAGAAGAAAGGAAGAAACTAGGAATCAGGATGCATGAGAGTGTTCAGGGAAGCTTCAGATATAATTAGTGCTTCTATTACATCGTTGGCAATACAAGAATTGCATTCAGATATAAGATTGCAGTAAGCTTATGCCATAATCTACAACGTGGCCTAATTTTCGCCTATCTTTTTTTCTTTTAGTGTGACAGAATATGGACAGATGAACGGATAAATAAATTAACAAACAGATAACGCATATTGATAAAAAGGTAAATAAAAACAATATAATAAACACTGCCGTGCGTTTGTTTATATATGTATATATTTACATATGTACTTATTTACGATTTTCGTGTCACGTTCTTCACGAAATCAGCGAATAAAAGGCCAGGATTTCCAAATTATAAAGCGATTTGATGGAGATCGCTAAGCAAAAGTTAAACATGGTGGCAGAATATTGTCAAAAGTGGAAATCCTTATCCTTATAACTGAATGCACTTATCCCTATAATTGAATGCTCGGCCAACGTTGAAATCCAAGCAATGAAGATACTTACAATTGCTCTTAGCGCTGTCATGGAGTCTGCTCTTAACAACATTCTCGACACACCGAAAGTTTTGCTCTCAATTCAAAACGAAGAGATTGATTACAAGATCAACGAAGCACAGGAGAACAGAAAAAGTGATTTTTCACAGTGCAGTAAAAGCATTAACTATAATTTCTAGCTTGTTAGCTTCCTTTCACGAATCAGTGTTCACTGGAGCTAAAAAATCTCGGATGCGCATGAAATTTACTAAATTTAGTGATGCTTCACAAGTTGCTAATATAACCCCATTTTTTCGCATGTCATCTACGAGAAGGAGCGAAATGTGCGGCGTAGATGAATCGAAACAGAGAGGTCTCTTCTCTTATGACAATTTGATTTGGCCGTTGTAGCGTACCTTTCAGAAGCATATTACTAACGAAAGTACGATCAATGCAGAACGGCCATCCCAAATAGCTCGCTGTCATTTTGACAGCACAGGCACTCTATTATTGTGAATATTGATTAGTTTGAGCAGTCGTCTCCGCAACAAAGGCAATCTAAACAAAGAAGAAACAAGAGACATATGGGCTATCGATAAATATGCTAAATATCCTAACTCCTAAAAATTAGGAATATATAGCAAATGGAGTAACTAAATATGATCGCTTTAATGTTTAATTTGTAAAATGAAGCACATAAATTGAGTTTAGTACCTACCATGTTTCTTCCATTCTTATAGCTACTCTGTGCCGTTTCTTTGCGACTATTTTCAGTCGTTCTGGCATGTTGTCACTGAGATTTTCCAAATATATTTCGGACATCTCGTGACTAAAGACATTTTAAATCGCTTCCTCCAGCTTTTGTAAGGACGACGGATTTGCCGCACATGACAGTTGACTATTATATTCAGTAGTTCAATGCAGGTATTTTTTGGCAAAAACTATCCTAGCCTTGTGCGCGCCAACATTTAAGAGAGGTCTGCTTGCAGCAATACGACTTAGGAGACGACTGTCCTTTAGTAGACGATGTAGGAGAGTACGATTAGACAGTTCTTCAAACAAGTTTTCATGTTCTGCCTTGGGCATACATACTGGAAGTTACTCGAGGATTCTTCAACACATCACGGTTTAAGAGCTTATCAGCTGATTTTTTTTTTTTTTTTTTTTTCGTGAGCAACGTTCCGTGGGAGACTTCCCACAGCACTGAGAAGTTTCATTTATGCAGTAATTTTTCTACGTCCAAGACGACGACAAATTTCCTTAATTGCCACATTCTTTTTGCGCCATGCTCTAACTTGCGCCTTTTCATCATAGGTACTTAATGTATGCATCAACAATAATTACAATTTTATATCAATTGTGCAATACAGGTACTTCAGATCAAACTCACTTTTAAGGGTCGACAAAGCTGTGCATGACCACACTCCACAGTGTCGCAGAACATTCTGATGTGGAGTAACCGCGTGTGTTTGTGTTGAAACGAAACCTCATATCGACACGCATTGTCAAACCACTTAAATTCACCAAAAGTTACCCTAAACTTATCTGACGATAAGAGAGGTTCTGTTGACCCAATTCTCTCATAGAGGTTTCAAGGTTTGTTGCGTTCACTGTATATTTCTAGATATGGTAAATATAGTCTCAGATACGGAAATAAGTTTATGTTACGTACTGGATTCGGAAATACAGTGCAGACTAGGCAATGTGATGTTGGAAGGGGACATTGCGATGCCAGACGCTATCGTATGCCACAAAATGCAGTAAAAAGATGCTGAATGCGGTAATAAGATACTAGAAACAGCAATACGGTCCAAGATAAGGTAATATTGTACTGGATACAATACTGAATACAGTAAAACGGCCCTGGACGCAGTGAGAGGATGAATACGTTTAAGTCTTGCACACAAAACTGCAGTGTTTCAAAAGAAAAAAAAAGAGAAATGAAGTGAGTTGATAGAAAGGTGGAACTCATCCACGAGGGTACTCCCACACAGGATTGCCGCACGTGGGAACAGCATTTCGGTATAGAACAGGAAGAACAGAATAAAGCATTTTAAGTAAGAGTATGAAACAACAGGAAACAAAGGAGGCAATGGCTAAGGCAAGTAACCAGTGGGTTTCCCCTTGAATACTACTCCCCATGACATAGAATGTATAACCGTAACTAACCCTAAATCAATGGCCTATCCTATGCCTTAATGAGCGAGCACAGTAATAATGGACCGCAATGGAAGGTTCTCGACATGACTGAACGGCATTGGATATGGTAAAGGTATATGTCAACTCGACCGGAACCCTTGCTGGGAAACCCACACGCAGCGGTTCGTACCGTAAAATAGGGTGACTTCGGACTCCAGGGGCAACTTCGGACGCCAGGGGCGACTTCGGACGCCAGGGGCAACTTCGGACGCCAGGGGCGACTTCGGACGCCAGGGGCGACTTCGGACGCCAGGGGCGACTTCGGACGCCAGGGGCGACTTCGGACGCCAGGGGCGACTTCGGACGCCAGGGGCGACTTCGGACGCCAGGGGNCCATTACGGATGGCTTTTATTAATGAGTTGTTGGAGTTTTCAATCCTGTTTTTTAGGCTCCATGCGCATTTCTTGGTCCTGACTTTGAGACAATCAGTGTATTTTTGAGCAAATATCAGGCTTGCGCTATTAGACCTACCATGTTTCCTTCGTTCTTATAGCTACTCTGTGCCGTTTCTTTGCGACTATTATCAGTCGTTCTGGCATATTGTCACTGAGCTTTTCAAATATTTTTGGGACATCTCGTGACTAAATACATTTTCAATCACTTCCTGCAGCTTCTGTATGGACGACGGATTTGCCGCACATGACAGTTGACTATTATATTCAGTAGTTGAATGCAGGTATAGCTTGGCAAAAACTAGCGTAGCCTTGTGCACGCCTGCAATTAAGAGAGGTCTGCTTGCAGCAGTACGACTTAGGAGACGACTGTCCTTTAGTAGACGATGTAGGAGAGTACGATTAGACATTTCTTCAAACAAGCAGTCACGGTCTGCCTTGAGTATACATACTGGAAGTTACACTAGGATTCTTTATCACAGCACGGTTTAACACCTTATCAGCTGCTGTAGTGGTCTTCTGGGGTCAGTCGCGGATATTTTTCTGTTCGTGAGCAACGTTCCGTGGGAGACTTCCCACAGCACTGAGAAGTCTCATTTATGCAGTTATTTTCCTACGTCCAAGACGAGTACAAATTTCCTTAACTGCCACATTCTTTTTGCGCCATGCTCTTACTCGCACCTTTTCATCATACTTAATGTATGCATCAACAATAATTACCATTTTATATCAGTTCTGCAATACAGGTACTTCAGATTAAACTCACTTTTACGGGTCGACAAAGCTGTGCATGACCACACTCCACAGTGTCGCAGAACATTCTGATGTGGAGTAACCGCGTTTGTGTTGAAACGAAACCACAGATTGACACGCACTGTCAAGCCACTTCACTTCACCAAAAGTTACCCTAAACTTATCTGACGATGAGAGAGGTTATGTTGATCCAATTCTCTCATAGAGGTTTCAAGGCTTCTTGCGTTCACTGTATATTTCTAGATATGGCAAATAGAGTCTCAGACAAGAAAATAAATTTATGTTACGTACTGCATTCGGAAATACAGTGCAGACTAGGTAATGTGATGCTGGAAGGGGACATTGCGATGCCGGACACTATCGTATGCCACAAAACGCAGTAAAAAAATGCTGAATGCGGTAATATGATACTGGAAACAGCAATACGGTCCAAGATAAGGTAATATTGTACTGGATACAATGCTGAATACAGTAAAACGGCCCTGAACGCAGTGAGAGGATGAATACGTTTAAGTGTTACACACAAAACTGCAGTGTTTCAAAAGAAGAAAAAAAAAGAGGAATGAAGAGAGTTGATAGAAAGGTGAAACTCATGCACGAGGGTACTCCCACACAGGATTGCCGCACGTGGGAACCAGGAAACAAAGAAGGCACAACAGATAGATGTCCCGATGGTCTAGCAATGGCTAAGGCAAGTAACCAGTGGGTTTCCCCTTGAGTACTACTCCCCATGACATAGAATGTATAACCGTAACTAACCCTAAATTTATGGCCTATCCTATGCCTTAATGAGCGAGCACAGTAATAATGGACCGCAATGGAAGGTTCTCGACATGACTGAACGGCATTGGATATGGTAAAAGTAATGTCAACTCGACCGGAACCCTTGCTGGGAAACCCACACGCAGTGGTTCGTACCGTAAAACAGGGTGACTTCGGACGCCAGGAGCGACTTCGGACGCCAGGAGCGACTTCGGACGCCAGGGGCGACTTTGGACGCCAGGGGCGACTTTGGACGCCAGGGGCGACTTTGGACGCCAGGGGCGACTTCGGACGCCAGGGGTGACTTCGGACGCCAGGGGTGACTTCGGACGGCAGGGGTGACTTCGGACGCTAGGGGTGACTTCGGACGCCAGAGGTGACTTCGGAAAAAGCGGTTAAAAAGAACTTACTGCAGTGACAGAGAAAGTATCAAAAGTTAGAAGGAAACTACTCCGATGCAATAAATTTTGATATCTCTGTAGTATATCACTAGGCCCACACTCAAACTCGACTAGCACAAACACAGAAAGGAATACATTTTGTAAATAAAACAAACAAAAATATCCTAACAAACAAAACGTATTCTTTTCTGTGTTTATGCTAGTCGAGTTTGAGTGTGGGCCTAGTGATATACTACAGATATCAATCATTATTACACCGTAGAGGTTTCCTTTTAACTTTTGATACTCTTTCTGTCACTGCAGTAAGTTCTTTTTACCTGTTTTTGTCCGAAGTCACCCCCACCGTCCGAAGTCACCCCGTTTTACGGTACTGTGAATATAGGCCAACTGACCCTAGAGGAGTGTAGGACTGCAGTCGACCACAGATCGTCAAAATCTATGGCGCCATCGACGTAAGGTACTTATGCAACGACCTGTGTCCCCTACCCTCAGCATTTATGGGAAAGGCAAGTACCCTTACGGCAGCTCTGCATACTTATTAATTGCAGAGTCCGAGCGTTAAGCACTACAAGAGCTCGTATGCATGGGTTGGCACTCGAACCTGCAACGTCCAGTGTCATGATTTCAGCAAACTATACCTAGGTAGGCTGCTGCCAACGCAGGATACGAAAGTGGCTGTAGCCTGTCACCGCACCACTAAACAATCGAAGAAAAATATGGAGCTGAAAAATTAAATTTAACATGATATTATTTATGTATGTATCACACATGATTTTTGCAGTTCAATGAGTCAGACAAAACACTAGCTCGATGAACGTCAAATACCTAATTTAAGTCAACACTAACAATAAGTTGTGTCTCTATATGGGCCAGCAGAACAAATGTTCTTGACGAGCAATTCATGAGAACAGAATGAAGCATCGATCGGCTTCAAACAAAACATTTCAATATAGGTAATATTTTTTAATAAGTTAAATTCGTGTACAGTGAGTAGGAGTATTTTACTAGACGTTTTAAGATGCTAAAATAATTTTTCCCGCATACATTAGCACAGCTGTATATAAAGCTGGCGTCGCGCAACTATATTTCCTACACAAAGTGGCAGCTTCGCGTCGTTGCACACACGAGCGCTGGGCCGAGTTCAATATCGTAGAGTAACGAACGCAATTTTCAGCTTAAATATAGAACGCCAGTCACACCCCAGTGAATCTCACTCAGGAAATCAATATTTTTTTATATTTCCAATACGTCCATCCTAAGGCCGTCAGTTGCGCTAACGACCGTCGTACCCCGCAGCAAAAATGCGCGCATCGAGAGTGACAGCGGTCCATCACGGGACTCTTGGGGGCCAAAAACAGCCAGCGCCGGAAGATCAATGAGGTCCAGTCCAAAAGACATTGAAGTAAAGCGCTTGCAGTCGGCCGGGTGGCACTAAAATATGTCTCCCACTTTATGGGCTGAAAGCGTTTTGATGAAACGTCCCAGATTTCGCGATTCGTGACAGTGCATTTTTTTTTTTGTACCATCGATCGGTTATCTGACGGGGCAGTTTGTCTATACCGGTCTACGATAATGAAATACAAAGGAATAAGCAGACGTGGAAGCGACTCCAATCAGATAATATATTAGGGCTAGATATCAAAATCAGAATGATAAAACGGCCAGAGCTGTGTTCGTCTAAGTTAAAGAATAAACCGACCAAGATCGAATGAATGATTGGCAACAACGATGCTAGTCTCGACATTGAACAGCAAAAAGAACCTGAACACAAAATATGTTAGCATGAACCGTCTGTACTGATCTACACTTAGGGTTACATACATAGTGGTGACGTTTCAACAATAAATGCTATATTGAATAGCTTAAGGCTCCGTCTCCACAAGAAAGGTGACCTAATCGTAGCTACGTGTAGGAAGAAATAATGAATGGACGCGCAGAGGGTAGATAGCAGCAATGGCCCATGCATGAGGATACTTCCAGAGGTGATCAACGCCCATAGGAACCCCAACTTGTGAAAGAAGAGGAAGTACAAGTGAATAATAACCTCAGTACGAGTATGAAATCGAACTTGCGTCGTACTGTTACCTCGAATATTTCTCCTACTGCGCGTAGCGCAGGAGACGGTAGCGCACGCCTATAGCTGGTGTGCAAATCTAGAGGCCGGTTCCCACGTACGTAGGCAATCCTACTAATCAGACTGCGTAGTCATGGCCGTGACTTCAGCAAGACGTATACGAACATAATGCACCAATATTAAAATATCAATCAATATGTACTCTAACTGCTCATAAATAGGAGAAACAGTGAAAAGTTCACCGGTGCCACTTACTGTAGGGTAGGAATTGCTGCAGCGGCTGAGATTTTCGATACTGTATTATACAGTTAAATTTTGCGCAAGCTGAAGCCACGTTGCGGCTGCCTATAGGCTGCTAGCGGCAACAAATGTTGTTAGTGAAGACAGGGCTTTATTTGCCTGTTGGGTTTGACGGTTGTCCCTGCCAAAGTTCAATAAACTTATCCCTTCGCTGCACACACTATCGTCTACAGGGCTATATTCTGACGGGCCCTTCCCCTGCCAAAATAGGTATATATGGGTCTCACAATCCCAAGGGTCCCTAGTGCCTTCTCGGCAGGGGATGTTGCAGCTTACCGAGGTTTCTGCTGGCGAGGTTAGTTTTGTAAAGTCAGGTAGGCTCTCCATACCTCCCCTTCTGGTTCGGGAGGTGGGCCGCTGATCGAGGGGGCTGACCTATTTCTGCTAGACTTCTACCTTCTTGTTTTTAGTTTCCTACCCCTGCGCGTGTAGCTAAGTGAAAGCGTTCAGCCGTGCCCGGGAGTTGGAGATGCACAACATGCGCGTTTTTCCTGTCAGTAGAACACTGACCACTAAGAATCCGAGACCTACCGGCAGAACAGCCGAGACAAAAATCATTGATAATTTGAAACGAGACGTACTTCGCGCCCTAGTGGCGCAAGAGCCTGTGTTAAACCACAGGAATAGTTCGGCGCGATATCGACATTGTGTCCCTAATGCGCTAGTAAAAAATTTTGTGCTACTACTACTACTGCACATAGTATCACTGTGGGATGGCAGCAAAGTGGATGGACACGAAAAACAGTCGTCCCCAAGGACTAACTGTCGGTTAGGGTAACCTACGGGGTCCCCACTGGGGTTGCTGCTCTCCATAGCATAGGACTGGCGAACCTAACACTAAGACCTACGGCCCATCCTCTGCTACCTGACGGGGGCGCTTCGACAAAGGCTGTGCGATAAATCAAAAGAAACGACTCCACATCAAGACAATGGAACTAAACCAAGTCAAGCATCAAAGTCTGGCGTAGTCAAGCAATGACGCCACCAGAAGGCAATAGAGCTGAAAAAATTCAAGGCATCGAAGTCATTGGTGTAGTTTGACAGATCAAAAGCAACGACCCAAGAGGAATGCAATGGAGCTAAGACAATTCGTGACATCAAACAAAGTCACCGGCGTAGTTCGACAGATCAAAAGCAACGACCCAAGAGGAATGCAATGGAGCTAAAACAATTCGTGACATCAAACAAAATCACCGGCGTAGTTCGACAGATCAAAAGCAACGACCCAAGAGGAATGCAATGGAGCTAAAACAATTCGTGGCATCAAACAAAATCACCGGCGTAGTTCGACAGATCAAAAGCAACGACCCAAGAGGAATGCACTGAAGCTACAACAATTCGTGGCATCAAACAAAATCACTGGCGTAGTTCGACAGATCAAAAGCAACGACCCAACAGGAATGCAATGGAGCTAAAACAATTCGTGGCATCAAACAAAATCAATGGCGTAGTTCGACAGATCAAAAGCAACGACCCAAGAGGAATACAATGGAGCTAAAACAATTCGTGTCATCAAACAAAATCACCGGCGTAGTTTGACAGATCAAAAGCAACGACCCGACAGGAATGCAATGGAGCTAAAACAATTCGTGACACAAAGACAGTGGCGTAGCTCGCCAGATTAAAAGCAACGAACTAAGTCCCCAGGATAGTTCAGATAAATCAGTGTTTTACCATAGGTGATCCAAACGATATAAAATTCAGCACAGCAACGCCCACACCAAAACAATACTTAATTATTTACAGATTCGGCCCTCAACTTTTAAAATGTTCTTTTTGGTTGCATTGCAATGAAAAGTGCCGACGAAGCGAAAAAACAAAATAAAACTGCATCCCTAATGAGAGAAAAATATCCTGAAAAAATGGAGCGGTATGTTGCAGGAGAGGGAGGCAGTAAAAAATAGAGAGGGTTTTCAAATTGGGAGGCATTTTTCCGGATAGTATTACCTTTAACTATTATATTGATCAGCTAGAGCAGACTACAAGAGGTACAAGAAAAAATAGGCATTAACATGGTAGAATATTTTACTTGCAATAAACCCAACTGTGTACAAATAATGACTACTTTTTTTAACGTAACACGTTTGTCTCTTGGCGATGTTTTGCTGCTATGAGTAAAATTTGTCTGCATATCATTATTACTGATTATCAGATAAGGAAGGAACAATCAGAGTAATAAAATTCAGTCTACAATGTGAGCTAAAATATACATGAAACGTTAGCAATTTATCTCTTAGACTTGTGATCTTTTGTACTATGATTACATCAGTTAAATTGACGTGTTTTTTTTTTATTTTAGCCCAGATCAACACATTTTTACTCTGGCAAATATTTGTTAGACAGGTAACTTACACGACTAATGAACAGCTTTTATAAGGTGACTAATTGTTAATTCAAGCAAAACATTTCCAAAATATGATGTATTTTTTACCGTGAGACAAAATAGTAACAAAACGATGAAACATTTAATTTACACGGTAAAGCTAGCTTGCTCTTCGTGCTGATTTCATGTGTGGTCGCTATCTCATTATATCAGATTACTCTATGGTTTTTTTAATGCTTCGCCATTTCGTAGAATAAGTGTACTATTGCTAATGAGAAGCACCGCGTTCAATAGGTCGATACTACTTTGTTATTTTAATAAGATATTTAATATTTTATTGAGAACTATACTTATCCATTAAAATTGCTCAATATTAGCATCAATCTTTTAAAGACTTATTTTCTTTGTGTGATGACAATACGGTTTTTAACTTCAACTTCCTCTTTTGATGAGACACGGTGATGGTATGTTTTCTAAAGTTTCAGCTTTGGACCTTACACTTCTGTGTTCAATAACTACAGATTCCATCAACACCTCTCTAAAGTATTACTATCGCAATATGGCAACAATTGGTACCTTCTTCATACGGTGCGACCCTGTGAATCCTTCTATGCGCCCTGGTGTTTTCTGTAAGTACGTACGTGACACCTGGCAGCTGTCGTGCTTGGGCAGTATTTCGGTATAGCTCTATGTACATTACGATAGCTCAACACAGACGTATTTCGCATCGTACAGTACAATTAAGCGCAGGTTCACATGCAGCTGTCCGTTCTCATACTTATAAAGAAACTCTTTAAATCAAGAACAATAGTTTTTTCGGCAAAAGGAAATACAATTATGTGTAGGGATTTAGGTTTTTAGCATTGATTTTTGCTCATACGGACAAACTAAATCTGAATAACTGTCAGTCTACGTACTGTACCCCTAAAATACTCAGTGAGGTTCTTTTAACCTTCATTTCAACTTTTAATTAGGATCTATGGGTGAGAATTATATAACATTATTGCTCCCTAGGTTGATTTCTTCAGAATTTATGTTCAATGAATTCTCTCTTTGTTTCAGCACTGAAGATGGACTTGCATTACTGCGAAACGTTTGCTTTTGCTCAAAATAAGCATGCTTTTCATGCATAGCTTGGTTCTGCTCTTCATAATGCGATTGCGATTCGCTAGAAATCAATCAATTACTTGTAAAATAAGTTACTGCGAGGCTCTGCAAGGCAAAGCATTCACAAATGGCACGATATTTTACTGAGCAGACAAAGATTGCACATCAAAGAATGAATAAGACAGTTAAGGGAAACCGATTTCTACTTATGCCTGGCAAAATATTATACAAAGCAGAATGCTTTATTCACTCGATAAATTAATTATTCCTCTCGAGAGAACAACTGACCGAAGGCCATGGGTTTTATGAATCACTCAGATGTGCATAGACCAGCAATAGTACGACATTTTTCTTGGTTTCAGTTGCTTGCATGAGCAGTTCACACTTTGCACACATCCCTGTGTTCAAAAAGCGAACCCAGAGCACCTATAATTTAACTCAAAAAGGCAAATTTATCTCGTAATTTAAATGTTTTGCGGCCTCTTTTGCAACTACACATTTATTTGTAGCATCTTAGATGTAGAGCTGGGCGCGGCCTTTCGGCAGATAGGGGATTCTCGCCCTGTACCCCACCTCCGGACGATTTCCAGCCGCTCGTCCTCGCACGCTCGCTGTTCGCTTGGTCAACAGCGCTACCCAAAATAATAACATAATTTTGCTTTTCAACAGTAATTATTATAAAATGTGCTTAGCTACATTCGAGGGGAGGAAAAAGTTCCACATTAGCTTGAAAACTGCCGCAGAACCTCTGGCCGCAACGTCTCCAAAAAACAGGCTGCCAGAGGGGATAACATTGAAATAATAAATTACTGTCGTCGAGTCGTCTGTTTAGGTCTTACTTTGGCAGCAAATTCGTACCTGACTTGAATACAACTAATAGTCTGTTTTCGGTGACGAATGCTCAGTGCACTGAATGGAGGTGAAAATAGTATAATTTCTCTGAGTGCAGTCTTAATGGCAGACACTGAACAGTATCACACGATAAGGACACTACAGTATATAGGGAGCCGCAGGTCTTGCTAAGAAAACAAAACACGATCTCTTCTTGCTAGTTAGGGTGCAGTAAGTATTTATCAAGTATCACTACTTCAAAGCACCTTAAACTAACACCTGATACACGATAAAAATAGGACTTGAAAGCACCTCGGAAAACTAACTTCGCTGACCCATTCATGGGCACTGATGTCGAGAAAGCTATACAATACAATATACTGTCCCCTACCGAAAGGTCACGCAAAAATATGTGCTCGATCTTCACATTACCAACTAATGTAAATACGACGTCAATAATTTACACTGAAAAACACAGGCATGCTATTTGCATTCGAAGCAGAGAGCTTTCGGAAATCATCGCTAAATAATTCATAGACACTAATGCAAATCATCAACGGATCGCGAGAAGATATCTACATATCTTTGTACGGTAAATCAGCGTACTTTAGGAGTTCATTCTTAGTTACTAATTAGCACTGAATAGGAATACAACTCAAATGCATCGATGTAGTTTGCTGAAGAGGCCATCGATTGGGGTTGTTTCATCGAGATGAGCTTTGCTGGTAAACTCTAACTAATTTTATTCAAGCGTATCGGCCTGCTCACTTGATGGAGCTTCGAGCAAGAATCCCAAGCCAATTGCCCATGAGACGGCCTCAACTTATGCAGCAAATGGTTTAAGGCCGTCTCAAGGACAATTAGCTTTCGGATTAAGAACTAAAATTCTATCCAAAGAAGCGAGACAAACGCTCATCACGGAAGGCCGGACATGCTAAGGCTAATGAGGCTAGCCACGTTCATAAAACTGTTCCAATCGATGACACCTTTAGGAAAAGTCATTGATGCATTTTGAGCCTATTTGTTGTGAATGAGTGATACAGAACGGACTCGAGAAGCGCGCTGATTCCCATGTAGAGATAATCAGCTGTCTGCAGCTTTTTTTTAGTACTGACGGCTCTATAGTGCCAGTTACATGGTCACGTGGCAGAAGTTAGAATTTTGAAAATTTTAGATTTTTCAGAAACTATTGAATAAATGATAATAACAATGTATCTTCTAGTGTAACTATTGCTTGTAAATGACAGAGTAATGATGAAAAGAAGTCAGTCGCCACGAACTAACGCAAAATACTTGGAAAATTTGTATCAAAACTACCACGAGTTTCAGAAGTACCCAGTCGCGACTGTAGTGCAAAGAAGGCACGATTTTGTGGCTACCAGTAGCTGACAAGCCTGCATGCCAAGCCGGCCGTCAGTCCACTGCTCACACTCATTTTATTGCAGGCAATGAAGTTAATTTATTCATGGTATCTTTTATCAGCAGCACGCAATAAAGCAAAGGCCTCACGGACAAGGTTTCGCTTTTTATCAGGACCCTGTCCTGAAACATAAGTGGTGCTGTGAACGTTACTTCCCTAGTTTGCATGATAAATAGGCTCAGGTATAAACATTCAAGTTGCTGGCAGTTGCTGTGAAATGGAAGTGCAACATCGCACATTCCTGTTATTTTTCATGTTGAATAAATTTCTGCGGAGGTAAAAAAAAATTATTTCATTTAGGCGTCCTCGATGTACGAGTATAGGACAATACAATCGTAAACATTTAGAAAAAATGGACTGGAACTCTGCAGAGCCAAGTACCGTACGTCTTAAAAAAAACTACAGGAACTCTGCAGAGCCAAGTACGTCTTTGATTCCATCTAGGCGTAGTCTCACAATATGTATGGGCACCGCCGAGTTTAATGTGCAACCACGAATTTAAACAAAAATTAGGATTTTGCCACAGACAAACTTTAGCATGATGGCTACGGACTGTCAAAAAAAAAAACACAGCACTGCACGAATGAGAAACTTGTTTGTAAATCTATATGCCATATACAACCATTTTCTGGCAGAGGGAAAGTCGGGTCCCTTTAAGAATATAGCAAATACTAATGCAGTTAGTTATCTCTCGTTGATAGCAGGTATTGTGTTCCAAGTAATAGTACGTCAAGTATGTGGTGATAGATTTATTATCTGATATGCAGCTATTTTCTGCTTTCATCATAAACGTTTCCTACACTTGTACCGGAAGTGATTTTCACTCTTTCTCGAACTATGACTGGGTCAGCAATTTGTTCATAATTATTGATGCCTGCCAACAACATTACTCCACCTCTACCTTGGTGGTGATGCAATTTCCCCTTAATCCCAACCCATCCTTTGGCCCATCCAACACGGCAATCCAAGTTGGGTGGCTCTGGTCTCATCTATGAACAAGACAAACTACATTTTATTTATATTTCATGTTTGTACGAGTTGCATATACCGTTTTGTCATTGGAGGCTTCTCCTTGGGAGATATACTGCTGCAGGGAAACCTATCGTACGGTGTCGAGTGGTTTCTGACACATTGGGAAGGTGGGAAGCACCAGCTTTGTTCAGCTTATCGTAGAGGGAGGAAATTTCCAAGGCCTGGATGCCATCACATACACCAAGACACCCACACTTCCACTGCCCTGATGCACGTATGGCACCGATCCTTGGTCTCGCGATATATGCCTTGAACACCTCGTGGCATATGACCATCACCCGCGAAAGGGAAGGGAGGAGAGCCGAAAATACTGAGTCAGTATTTTTGGCTTTTTTTAATCTAAGTCAACCAACCTGACTGGCTGCAAGAGATTGTGATGTTAGCTCGATTCCTCCTGGTAGTTTCTGAATCTAAATTTATATACAAATATGGGCACATCAATTTACCAAGCGAAAACATCATCTCTCTCACTTAACATTCGCTGGCAATAAACACCCACTATACAAAAAATACATACAGACGTTAATCCTAACTCAGGGTGTATAACGATTTGGAAAAATGAAATTTAAGGCTAATTCAAGGTTTCCAAGGTCGAATTATACGCCCTGTACCTGTAGCAAGCTGCGCTACCTTACCACAGAAGCTTTCTTCAAGTAGGAGTTGAATTGGGCGCAGAACCCCTGCAGCAAAACAACAACACAGCCTCGTACGAATAAGGCTAGGAAAATCTATGGAACAGCGAAGCGAGAAAATGAAGAGCGATATACTGAGGTCTTATTCTATCACGATGTATAGTCAGTGTTACCTACAGGCAAGAGCGATGGGCCGGAAAAGTGTTCTGTTCATAAGTTCATTCATCTTAAATACTCGTCCGAATATTTAGTAGTATCATTGTCAGCACAATCTTGTGCGCGCCGTAAGAAGTTATTGAAATGTTCACCGTCAAATCTGCTTCCCCTGCAACTGTCACTTGGCAAGTTGCGGATATCTCTTCTAATTAGGAGTGAAATAAAACTCAGAAAATTGTGCACTTTTCTGCTGTTTGTAACACATTTCGGCAAGTGGATGAACGTACGCGTTGATATGAATGACATGTGTACATGGCTTGCAACGTATCCATTCTGTCATGTTCTCTGGGGCACTCTATCGTTCACTTGATTATTTGCTGTCCAAAGAACAGCTTGGACAAGACTCTAATAAATTTATTACTTATCGATAATTCAATGAGGTTTCATAAAACGCGGAGGAAGAAACGCTAGTGACGAGACTCGTCAGTAACGTTGCGTTACTGACGATATCATGCAATTATTGTCATATCAGCCCTTCACTTTTGGCGTCAGAAACTGCTCACTGATCTAGTCTATGGAATACTGAAACATGTTTTAAATAGCATTCGTCAAGTCATATTCACAAAGCCCGTAGATCTTGCCTTTGCTTATGTGTAGTTCCGTTGTACCTCGCGCGTTCCCGAGTCTAGAATTGCGTCGTCAAAATTTGTCCTTCAGAATGCCTATTTTACAGTCTAAAATTTCAACACGTATCATCGCGAGAGACAGAAAGTAAATTAACCTTTTCTAGGACAGTTATGAGTAAGCCTAACTTTCCTTGGTGGGTGGAATTATTGCCAAAAATCTTTAAAAACTTTAAATTCATTTTTCAACTCCTTTGGCTCTTTTCGTTTTATAATTTGAATGCTAGTTAGTTATTTGGTGCTTAACAGTTGTCCCTAACCACAACTATAGTGTGAGCCACAGTCATAAAAGAACAAAACGGAAGATCGGCATAAGTTGACGCTAGGCGTCAACAGGTTAAGTTTAACAGTCAGAATTTTGAACCATCGTAAAAAATGGAAAACTCGCGTCATCGCTCGCCCGTAACTCTTACGCTTTCTACCAAGCGCGATATGTGCACCGCACTGACGACCAACCAATCTGCTCTCCAGCAACCAAATTTGCGCGCAATTATTTGCGTTTAGACAAGAAAAAATCGAAGCCTCAGCACTGTGAGAAAACTGAGACTTGATTGCCTATGAATAATGAAATAGTGCGGCGCGGCGAGCCTCACCTTGTGACATTTGGAGACGTGAACCTCGTGGCATTTGCAGCATTGAACTTTATGACATTTAAAATACTGAACCTCATGACATTTGGAGTATTGAACTCTACGATAATTGGAGCGCTGAACCTCATGGCATTTTGAGTACTGAATTTATGATATTTGGAGCACTGAATCTCATGACACCTCATGACATTTTGGATTCTGAAAATCTGAATTTTATGATATTTGGACCACTCTACTTTTATGACATTTACCCCTTGACTTTTATGACAGTCTTAACGCTGAATTTTATTGCATTTGGAGCGCTAAATCGCATAACATATGAATATATACTTCTCGACACTTCCCGCACTACACCCCATGATCTTTGGAGCAATGAATTGTTTAAGATTTGGAGCACAGTACCTTATATGACCCTTGAAGCCTTCGACCGCACTTCCTATGTGGCGCTCAATCTTATAACCTTTGCGTCACCGAACCTCATCACCTCTGGAGCAGTGAATCTTACATTTGGAGCATCGAAGCTTATCGTAGTTAGGGCCTTCAGCTTCAAGACATTTAGAAAGGGGAAACACCGTACTGTTGAAATATTTAGCGTCCTAAGCTACGTAACAGCCAGAATATGGATAATTTCAGATAATTTAACGGCCGAGCACCTAGTGCTTTAAGAATGTTATGATATTCAGAGCACTATAAACTTTCCGCAAGTCAAGCCCTCAAGTCTGCTTCAATATAGCACAAAAAACAGCGCAGTGCGTGCGACAGCGTCGTGCGAGTGAGGACAGAAATTACTGGATCTTATCTCCTCCAAAAAGTAACCACACTCAAAGTAATGCCGCAGCTCCCGTAAAAATGCTTCAACACACACAGCTACTAAACATCAGATTGAAACTGAATGTGCAGAGCATCATGGGTGTACACAAAGTATTTTATATCTGGCTGAGTAGGGGGTTGGATGGATTCACACCTGACCTTACCTTGTGCGTTTTCGGACGAAGTCCAAGTGAAGCTGTTCACACCACCTCAAGTGATCAATAGAATATGAACCAAATAAAAATTCAAATACGACAAGAGCTGCGTACAACACCCTGTGAGCACACAACTATATTAAACAGTGTACATGTTTGGCTGAGTTCTATATCCTAGAGTATCAAATGATATGAAAATTACAAATATGCGTTCGTATACTCATTTCAGGCTTTATGCACTATTTTCATTTATATATATATATATATATATATGCATCTTTTCTGTCACGCTCTGAAAGTTGACAAAGTAGAGCGCAACAGTACTCTGTTGCGCTGTTCTGAAACCTAGGGACGAAAATCAGACCAAGTTGCAGATAATGGCAGAGTAAGCAATCCTCAAAATTGATCGCACTTCTTGCTTCACTAATTTTAAATTCAAGCCACTACGGCACACTTAAGTGAGTTGAATAACCCGGCACACATACAGGGAGTTGACTTAACAGACACACTAAAGTGTATTACCAAAGCAGGCCCAATTTAGCTAGTTATCTAAGCAGGTACACTCTTACCTAAACAGGTGCACTAGTGTCACCTCAGGTTTCAGCAAGGAAAGCGCTTCACTAAATACTTAACCAAATTCAATCTTCAAAGCATTAGACTAAGATTCATTAATTAGCTCAATGAACTTAAATAGTAACAATTTCATCCTTCTATCATGTATTATTTCATCTTTAACGCTTCTAAATATATAAAATACAAGAACCAACTTGAGGTAAGTGATACAGCAATGTCTTCAACACTCGACGACGTTTCTAGCATGCCGAATATATGGGTCACAACCTATGCGCCCTCGCGGCGTAGCTATAGGATACCTTCCATTCCATCCATATTATGATGTACTAGTGTGGCGAGCCATCACAAATAACGGCTACGAGTTTGCGATGATAGTCCTTCTTTGACCATAAATGAGGCAAGGACTTCGTTATGAAGGACGCGCCGCAGCTAAAACTTACGGGTCAAATAAAGTTAGTGTGGCCACTGCTAATGCCACCCTGAAGCGCAGCGAGTCGTCCATCCCTGTCGTACCATTCACCGAAATATATCTTTTTTCGGCATGTACTCAAGTAGAGTCCCAGCATGAACAGCTGCATCTGTGTATCCTCGATACACACAGGCGTTACTTCACTCCGGACGACTTCAAGGATTAGGTTTTGAATTTTGGCAATGCAAAATGTGCATTAAGTTTTAAGGCTTTTTCAGTTTCACTACCATATCTACCCCAAATCTAATTTTGGCTTTTCTTCAACAGAGCATTAAAGAAAATCATTATAAAGGGTGTCCGACACTTTTATTGCCAAGCTTTAACATAAGGTAAAGATCGTCGAAATGAGCATTTTTAACTCTATAAAGGAATGGTCTTAAATGCTTAGTTAAAGAGTTAAACGACTTGAAGTTGGACAGTTATTAAAAAATTGTGGCAAGGAAATGAAATGCATGAAAGTGACAGGGGTTTGAATTAATTTTCATTCGATATTCTGAGTGCTCCTCCACATCAAAGAAAGGATTAGTTTGTTTACTTCTAGTTCTTCTTCGGCTGCAAAAGTATGGAGGGAATATCCAATGCTGAATTAGCGGATATGCACCAAGCGTATGGTGCAGCAAATGGAAATTCTAATAATAATAACCATTGCAGATACTTACCTAACTTTCCATTTCGCGTCCTTGCCATTGATGTAAGCTTACCGCAGTTTAGCGCCATGGAAGCGTCTCCGCAAGAGAATGCACGAATTGTTATAATAACAGTCCAACTTGAAGTTTTTGTAACTCTTTAACTAAACATTTTAGACCATACCGTCATAGAATAAAAAGTGTTCATTTAAACGAACGCTACATTATGTTAAAGTTTGGCAACAAAAGTATCAAATACCCTGTCAAAGTATAATTTATGCACGGTATGTGTATGTACTAGTGTATCCGGCCGTCAAAAATGACGAAACAGAATTTGTGGGATTCGTTCATCGACCACACGTTCGTTACTAATTTACTGATGAAGGATGCACAACAACTGCCAACTGAAAGGAGCATAAGAGATGAGGGATTTGGCTTAAATTCCATTGAGCATCGGAACGCTTCCTTTCCTTAGGCGGTATACAGATAAATATATTATTTCTGTCATGCCGCCAAGCACCACTCATAATATGAATTTTAGCTCCGCATCGCTCATTCGTCATAACTAGAATAATACGCAGTTTTTTGGCTGCATGCAAGCTTGGTTGGTATCTCCGCACCCATTAAAAGGATTAGATAGGAGAAAATTCATTTTCTGAATTCCAAGATTTTGACATAGGAGAAAATTCGAGCTACAAATTCATCTAGCAAACACGCTTTCAGGATATTGTCGAGATACTGTACTTCCTGGAGTAAATAAAGCAACTGCTGCAGTGAAATCCTCCTGTCCACTCCCCGTTTTCGTAGTTTTTTTTTTCTACTCTGCAGAATAAATTGCCGCCTTTGGCTTTGCTGATCATCCAGTCACTTGTTGGAGCACTCAGGGCGGCGGAAGTTGTGACGCAGGATCGAAGCAAGTGAAAACTAGAGCACTCTGAGAGCGCATACCTCCGCCAAGCGAGGTAACGGTAGCAAAAAATTCAAATTGGCTCTGAAATCATAATTTTCTGTTTATAAACGCTAAAATCTAATCATTTGTGCCTTTTGATAGTAATAACAGCTTGTGCAATTTTCTTGAAGATCCATAGAAAACTTTTTGAATTCTACTGCTCACAAACGTTAAGACAAACATGAGTCAAACGAACAAACCGATCTGCACCAAAATTGAATCAGTATGTCTTTTAACATTACTAACAACCACTATAAAATTTCATAAAGATCCATTCATCATTTTTTGAGTTACTGTGCTAACAAGCATAAAATTAAAAACAGTGACAAACGAACAAGCAAACGGATCATTTCCAAAATTTGGTCATCTACTCTTTGTTATATATCTAACAACTCATATTAATTTCATCAAAATCCATCCATACCTTTTTGAGTTATGGCATTGAGAAAAATAAGGTAGACAAACAAACGGATGGACGTATCTTCACCAAAAGTTAATCATCTGTCCCTCTTAACATACCTCACAATACCTGTAAATTTCGTCTAAATCAGTTCATAGATTTTTGAGTTATCTTGGTGACAGACAGACAAACACGATGAAAACATAACCTCCTTGGCTGAGGTAATAAACGCAGGATCGAAACAATTAAAAATCAGGGTGAGTGAGAGTGCTAAGAAAAGTTGCAGATATGTTCATTGCTTGGATTTCAACGATGGCAAAGCAAGAAGGGTATACAAGTCTGAAAGTAGCATGAAATTTTAAGATTATTCAAGTCTGAGGACGATACATTTGCCATTATTTGCAATCTGGTCTTTTTTTCGACTATCGATCTTCCGCAGAGTGAGACAAGACCACAAACAAGGAGGTTTAATACAATCAGGGAACACGTCCATATTTCGCCATACTGGCGAGGGATTTACTTTGTTCTTCGATGGCTGCTACCTTCGCACCAATCACAGGCTCCCAGACATCCCTTCCACCAATCAGAGGTTCCCAGCTATTCACGCAGCGAGTCAGCCTTGCAGGAAAGTTCAGCAACTGCCCTGTATTAAACCTCCTTCATCGCAATCTCTAATTTGACCTATAATTTTTGTCTGCTTGCTACGTGTGCGACAGAAAATGACACGTAAATTGACAGACATTTAAATATATAGTAGTCTTTATCATATTGTGATACATTATGGCCACTTTTCTGTTCCCAAGATACGCTGCTGGGCACTGCCTTGAAATTTAATAGGTGAAGCTCTATATTTCTTTCTGATTCTTCACCGTCAAGAAGACTTGAATTATCGAGTTTGCCTACAGGAGTGAAATTCTGTTGCCTGAAACTTACAGTATACTCGAAAAAATGTCAAATTTTTACTTATTAAACAGAAGATCAAGCCTACAGATATGATGCATCTTTTGTATCGAACTCTGTACCGCAAGCAAGAGATATGAAAGCAGAGAGTTCAACACAAATTCTTTCTCATCAAGCTTAACGATACAATACAAGTGAACTAGTTTATAAATTAATACGCACTGCAAATTATTCCGCCGAGTTGATAAAACACGAACTTAGAAGAGGCAGCCGCGCTTTAGGATATTAAATTTGTGAACCATAAACATTTATATACTAAACAAATTGGTTTCAAGAGACGTGCTGTACGTTTTGCCTATAATCATTACATATTTCATTAAAACAATGATCTTTCGAAAAATCAGTAATCTTGAAATATTTTCTATGTATATCGCAAATGTTTTGATCTATATCAAATCCGCTTTCATAGCGTAGTATATCTTTCCTCTCTATTAAATTACTATATAAAGCACGCAATCAAATGTGCCAAGCCGAGCAACCCTACTTGTATGTTTTGCTATCTTAATGGCAAACAGTTCATATAATAAAAACTCCCTCTTTAGATGATGATACATGTTCAATTCGTAATAATTAATAGTTTCATGAACGGCGACTAACAACTGTAAGGGAAATAATGCCGCGCAGGCGCGGGTTCGAAGGCGAGGTTCGCCCAATTGCACTAACGTTCCATCACTCATGGCAAAGTGCTAAGGTCAGCACATCTGGAAGGAGCCACCATAATGGCCACCATTACAGAGCTGTCTGAGCGCACTCACAGAGTTCCCTCAACAGACCGTTGTGTGCTAACAAAACTAAAAGAGAACTTCTTGAAAAAATCGCACAGCTCTTCAGAATAAATCATAAGCAGCACCGATGTTGCAAAGCACACCATGTGCCTAAACGTCAAAATACCCAATAGTGACATTTTTTGGCATCCAAACACTAGTAACGTTTTAGCTTTTCCCAATAATGCACACTGGTTTTTATGGGTTTGTGGTAGGATAAATAGGACTTAAGCAAGCACTGATAACCAACTTGGCGATCACACGTTCTTCATCTGACTTTTGAAGCTGATCGTGAATAAAAAAAAGCGCTTATACCACAATTGAATCATGTCCAGTCCAACAGATTCCTCTTCCACAGTATATCTAGTTTGCAAGGGTGCCAACTACAAAATATATCAAGTTGTACCGAAAGTTCACACCGCTTTTTGCGTAGCTGCTTCATGTACTATTATATCGGTTATAATGTTGTATATGTTAAAGCAAACAAGCATTCACCTGTCTCAGTTTGCCTTGTTCTAGTGTTTCGAAGAATCTTGAGCCTCCATAACTAAAACTTATATTACTATGGAATGATCCAGCAGTTTATTTACAGGTCATGTTTCTTTTACTCGTGAGCGCATGAACGTGCAGGCCTGAGCGTCAGCCGTCAACATCAGTCACATGAGGAAGAGGGAATACATAGCGTGGCTGGCACAATACGAGTCTTCCAGAATTAATAAAAAAATTTTATTTCGAAAATTCTATCCCGCACAAGGCTATTTGATAGTATCGGAAAATGCTAAAATTTCATTTGTATTCTTACACACAGTGTCAAAGCCATGCTACCATCACACCTTTATACTGGCATATAATATATAATCTACCCTGCAGTGGATGGAGCTAGAATTTGATAGACAATGAAGTAAACATTAGAATAAAAGGACAATTTAAAACCTTCGTTGCAACCTGATAAATTGGCTTACTTCAACAACCCTATATACTCGATCGCGTATCTTAAGCATGAGTAACAAGAAATCTTTCCCTCGCGTAAGCAGGTACACGCGTGTAAGCATAAAACATAAGTACGTCTCTAGCATTGCCTGTAGTCCTAAATACACAACGATGCCTTGCGCTTGACTCGAGAGCACTGTAGCATCAAAGCTAACACTGCACAGTATTCACTAAGTACAGAAAGGAGCTCATTGTCCATAAGTCATTGCGATTGCAAACGCCAGCTGTCACATACAATATTCATATCCGGCGCTGCTTGAGTATAGAGCAGAGCTAGCTGATGGCGGAGCTGGCACCGCTCCCCATTCAGGGGAGCCGTACTACGAGTAATGCTGTCGGGGGTATCAGCTGTAGCACATGTGTCCACCTGAAACTACGGGGAGCCGTACTACGAGTAATGCTATCGGAGGTATCAGCTGTAGCACATGTGTCCACCTGCAACGTTGAGTCTTATGCGACGCAAGTGGAGGATTCGCTCAGAATTATACCGGCAACCCAGCTGTACGTAATATCAGAACGGTGTAATCGTTGTGTGTTTATTTACTTATATATTTACATGTTTGTATCTTTTAGATGACGCTCTCAACAACATAAACGAAAAGTGGGCAAGGTTGCAGGTTTTGGTGAGCCACTTCCGTTTTGATAAAAACTGATTGGCACAAATAGACCAGGTTGCAGAAAATGGCCGAAGTGGGAATGTTTTATCCGTAAAATTTATTGTACTTCTCACTCTGAAAAACGTTGCAATCCAAATACTTAAATCTACAGCTTCTCTAGCCACTTAAAAGGAGTCTTAATTTTCACGTCTCCTTTCACCACAATTACATCTGCTTTCTGTGCAATAAGTGCAACTTAAGTAAATCAACGAAATACAGTATAGCGTTTCTTTAGTAGATGCAGAAATTATTATTATTTTTTATGCTTTCGTCCTGTGACGAAGCAGTGTTGGCTTAAATGCAAAAAATTCCGATATAACGAAGTTGTATCATGGTCTATATAGGATACGCGGCTGGAATTTATTTCATTGATGCTCAAGTGTTTGTTAATAACAACTAATGTTATCACACGTCATCTAAGGAGAAGAAGAATGTGCTGCTCAGATGAATTGAAACAGACAACGCTCATCACTAATAACCTTTTGAATTGAACGTTGAAGCGTATCCTTCATTAGCATCTTACTGAAAAAAAAGTATGATGAATAAAGAAGTGTCATTATAAATGCTTCGTAATCACTTTTGACAGCGTGACTATTCTAGTTTTCAATTACAGGCTATAGTACCATAGGGATAAAAGGTACAACGAAAAGGACGGATGGAGTAGACACTTCTCCAGGGCAGACCACAGAGTAACGGCAGTAAAAGACCAAGGACGCAAGCCTTCGTCTCGATAAGGCACGACGCTTCTAGGAATTCCGCACCTCCTGAAGCACTTGAGCTATCTTTTAGAACAAAGGAAAGAAACTAATTTCCCTTTTAGAAATTAGGCTTTAAAGGAACTAGCAAGCCTCTCATTAGAGAATTCATCGTTATACATTAATTGAGGCGACACCAATGGCGGCAGTAACGTAAGAGTTGGCAAGAGCTGTGTGAAGTGGCATTTTGTTCCGCACAAGTTGTATTATTTTCGCTAATATTAGAGACCTAGTATACCCAACGCAGCAGCGGGCACGAAGGCGCTATATTAGCAGTGATACGCAGTTTTTTCGGCATTTTTGCGGTAGATTTTAATTTTATGGTGAACTCACTAAGTGAGTTCTACACTTGTCTCAATCTTGGTATAGGTCGCTTCTACTGGCGAAGATATAAGGCGCAAAGCATTTCCAAACCTACACGGCTCAGTTGAACGAATTCGCTCAGCCATGCGGCTCGGAGCAAGAGACGAAAAAACAAAAAGGAACCACGTTGGAGTCCCATAATGTGAATCGCTTACCATCATTCGTTGGCTCACCTTGCGAAACAGAAGGGGAAGTACAAAGAACCTACCTGACCTCGCAAATTAACGTACATGGCAGGAACTGCCTCCAGCTGCAACATCCCCTGCGGAGAAGACTTTCGGGACAGCCCTTGAGAACGTGAGGCCCATATACATTCTGACAGGAATAGTGCCCGATAGAATATGCCCCTGAGGTCGTTCGTACACATAGTACCTCCGCCAAGGAGGTTATGTTTTCGTCCGGTTTGTCTGTCTGTCTCATTGTCTGTCTTTCTGTCTGTCACCAAGATGTCTCAAAAAGTAATGGGCGGATTTTGACGAAATTTACAAAGATTGTTAGGTATGTTAGAAGGAACAGATGATGAACTTTTTATGAAGATCCGTTTGTTTGTTTGTCTGCCTCCTTTTTCTCAAGGCCATAACTCCAAAAGTTACGGACGGATTTTTATGCGATTTACATGTGTTGTTATGCATGTCATGAAGAGTAAATGACCAAATTTTTGTGATGATCTGTTGGTTCGTTCGTATGTTTGTTGCTCTGTTTGATTTTATGTTTTTTAGTGCAATAACAAAAAAAAATGTTGATCTTTATGAAACTTACAGGCGTTGATAGTTATGTTAAAGGACATGAATGATTAAATTTTTGTGCCGATCGGTTGATTCGTTTCTATTTTTGAGTTGTGTTTGTCATATTATTCGTTACGCAAAATGTCAAAAAGTTTTGAATTGATATTAATAAGATTTCCAGGAGTTGTTAATAATATTAAACGGCAAATGGTTAAATTTTGGTGCAGATCAGCTGACTCGTTTCTATGTTTGACTAATGTTTGTCATGTTTGATACCAGCATAACTCAAACAGTTATGAAAGGATCTTCAAAAAATTCTGAAACTGTTAATGCTATTAATAGGCAGAAATGATTAGATTTAGGAGTGGATATAAAATAAATCATGATGGTTCCAGAGCCAATTTGAATTTTTCGTTACCGTTGCCTTACTTGGTGGAGGTATGCGCTCCCAGAGTACTCTCGTTCATGTCATTGGTTCATTACAGATAAAAAACAGTCCTATGACAACAAAATGACTGCATCTCACTTCAGATGTTGCTTGACTATAGTCACGTGAACAAAGGCACCAGCCACTAGTCGTTATGCAGAAGGCGCTAGTAAAATGAAAAAAAAAAAACACAACCAAACTCGTCCTAACATACAAACATACTCATATGTAATCATATAGTTCAACATCACCACTTTAGCATTGCGTTACATTAAGTTAACGTAGAATGATTAAAATACTCGTTTACATTTTCAAATCCTCAAAATTACTACATTTTAAAATAACACCTTCTTACTTATTTAACGCAATTGTAAAAGGCACTTGAGTTGCGTTCGGTTTTCGCCATGCATTTTTGTGCGATGCACGGAGTTGTTGGATATCCAAGTGCACCTTATTTATTCTCACTTCATCATTATTAATACTAATGCCAGCTGTACCCACTGCAAGACTCTATAGGGCACCTGAACCAGTGGAGCAGAGTCGGAATCGTAAGAAGTCATACAGTCTTTCGTGCAATGGTCCCACGAGTCCAAATTCGATTCTGATCAAACGGCTGACTCTACCTCCTGAAGTTTGAGTACAAATATATCTTGTATTTCTTCTAACATTTACTACACTTATATAAAAGTTCAGGTTCTTAATGCTGCAAATACAGCAAGATGTCATTGCAGGTATTAAAATAAAAAAAACGTCATTTCATTTATTGTGCATATTTGTGGTAGTGAGTAGTTGGTCTGAGATGATAGTCTCGTCAAATGCTAATTTCGTCACGGAGTCTGAAGTGGAAATGCAGATTCTCAGTAATATCACCAGTCAAGAGTTTGATAAACAGTAGGTGCAGGTACGCACCAAACCATGGCAAGGCCACCAAGAGAAGACTTGTTGTCTAGGTTGCCTCGACAATACCCCAATCCGACCCCTAAATTCAGAGTACACCATGCAAATACTGAATTTTTCATGGAAACGTCTCATGGAAGAGGCTGTTCACAATATACCACTGAAGCATACTAAATACTGTACAGCAGTGCAGCCATTACGGCCAGAAAGTTCATGGTGAGATGACAGGAGCTGCATGTAAGTGGGTGGCCCAGAGCCATCGACTCGTCGCTGTCATGAGAAAGATAAGTGAATTACCTTAGCAGCAGGAGCAAAGGATTACAGGCTTTTGGGTGATAGCAGCACTTCGCAGTTTGCAGACATTTCGCGTGCCGTTGCAGGGAAAGTTTACAGCCACTGGGAAACTTGCATCATTGCGCATAATCGAAGAGAAAAGAATGGAGCGCTGCGATTCACTGATACCAGAGGAGTGTGCTCTTTGGTAAATGTTGGAGTACCGAATGACCCTCTACTATGTGCATTATCTTAGGGCAATCAAAAATGTGGCTGGGGAGAAAAAAAAAACTTGGAAGGTCATCAACAACCTACTCGGTCGTAGAGTTACTAGTTCAGTTCGGGAAATGCGGGTGGATGGAATCGCTTTTAGAGGGGCCGATTTGGCCAATCACCTAAATGACCATTTCTCAACTGTTGCAAATAATTTAGTGCAATACTTGCCAACCAATAACGTGCAATATAATTTTCCTAGTCCTAGAATTGAAACGCAGTGGAATTTCCTTTCAGTTACAGGTGGTGAGATTGCACATATTGTAAGTGTAAAGAAAAGTCAGAGATTGCATAAAAATGAACTACAACCTAGACATCTACTGAAGATTTTACCACAAATCCATGATGATCTATGTTCTATTTTTAATCAATGTTTTACTCTAGGAACTTATCCCGATGTACTTAAACTAGCTCGAATCATTCCATTGTATAAATCTGGTAATAAGGATATAGCAACTAATTACAGACCAATATCAACACTTCCCATAATCAATAAAGTTCTTGAAAAATTGATCCATTCACGTTTAGTACAGTTTATAGATACCCACAACGTTTTAAATGACTCTCAGTACGGTTTTAGAAGAGGCAGAAACAATATACAGGCGATATTTACCTTAGTTCATGACTTGTTATTGGCTTTCTGGGAAAAACGTTTACCATTTGCTTATTTTTAGATTTAAGAAAAGCCTTTGATACCGTCAACCATGAAATCTTATTGAGCAAATTATCCCACTGCGGTATTAGGGAGCATTTAAATGATTTGTTTGCGAGTTACCTAGAGCAAAGAAGGCAATTTGTAGTCATTGATGAATGTCATTCCGCCGAAAGAACGATTAACATAGGTGTGCCACAAGGGTCAGTTTTAGGTCCTCTCCTGTTCAGTATATATATTAATGACGTATCGCATTTTGATGGTGCTCGGTCTTTACTTTTTGCGGATGATGCTGTTTTTTATATTAATGACCATTCATTACAGACCGCGTTGCAAAAAATGCAAAACTTTCTTGATGATCTTGTTGGCTGGCTCAGAGCAAACAAGCTTACACCCAACACTGATAAGACTAAGTTAATGCTTTTTACAGCAACCCCTGTAGCGGAAATAACCGATCTGTACTTCAACGGCGCTAAGTAAGTCAAAGGGTATAATATATACATTGTCTAATTATTCGCCGAAAGATGCGTTAATCAGCCTGTACTATTCTTTATTCTACTCACAGCTGACATATGGAATAATTATATAGGGTGGGGCCACAGATAATATTTTAAAGAGTGTTAAAACCATGATGAACAATTTTCTTAGAATCATACTGCGAGTGAAACGAAATCAGAATAATATACCATTGGTCTCTAGAAATGTTATGTACCGAAATTTAAGTCTGTTAAAGTACGATGATGTCTACAGTTATTTCCTTATGAGATTTGTACGCATGGCTATTTCTGGTAATAACCCATTTTATGACAGCCATTTTAAAAATTTGATGGATCAGCACTATGAAATGCGAAACAATCGCTTTAATCTGCCCGCAATAAGGTTGGATATAGAAAGGCAATCAGCAGTAATTCGGTGTGTTAGAGTCTTTTTTGATCTCCCAGAACCCCTAGTACAACCCATGTCTGATAAAGAATTTAATTGTAAGTTTAGAGAATTTTGTTTGCAAAGCTATATGTAATTATCATGCGCCCAATAAGCTGTGTCAGCTTCTAAGGGCTTGTTTCTAGATTTTAGTTGTGTTATTTAGGATTTTAATCTCGATTTGTCAATGATTTAGAAACAATAAAGATGTAAAGGTTTACTACTATTACACCATTCCTCCCTTCTAAAAAACAATAAAAAAATTGGCACGACTATAGTTAAGCCTCATCCCTAACCTCTCCATGAAATGTTTTTGGATCATTAAGCACCCCGTATTTTAACAAGAAGACTTGAGTGATGACGCGTAAGCAGGTACCGAAACTTCACATTAAATAAAACTGCTAGACGGAGGAAAAGTATAGCCTGTAACTATTTGTTTGCCAAGTTAGACACGGCACTATGAGAAACGACATAACCACCAGGAAATATAGCCACAAATATGCCATGTTGGCCAGTCATAGGAGGCACGATACATGCCCCCTCCGGCTAGCCACAAAGACAAAAGGTTAGCTATTATTACACAACAAGCAATATCCCATCTCCACCAGCCACAAGTACAGAGCAACAAGTTAGACTCACTCACCCAAGGAGCGGCATACCATCCACTGTCCATAAAAAACAAAAGATTCGACCATATGACAAGCAGTAAAACAGCTGCATGAGGTTAGACGAAACTATATGATCGAGAAGCGACATACAATTCGGGCCAGCAGCAAGAAATTTGCAAGGTCAGATTAGATATGAGGAGCTGCACAGACAGATTCACTGTACGAGGAACGACATCGGTGTACTAGATACCTCGGACTAGCCACAAATACGGCAGGTTAGACAGAATCATTGAGGCTGCGATCGAGGGACGCCCCTGGAACACGCTGGATTACCGGTTGTATTTGCTCGCTGCTCACAAATGAGAAAATAATCCGGACAGCAGTCGAGGATCAGGAGCTGCTGTCGGTGCAAGGGACCAAAAGGATTTCAAAAATGCCACAAAACCGCCGGAGTGAATGATAGATACACGGACGCGCAGCGTGGTGTAGAAAACTGTCGAGCGCATCTTCGAAGGAAATAAAGAGAGCACCGGTGAAGGGAAGTGTTACAGATTGAGCTATGACGCACGTTACCTGAGAAAACGAATTCTCAAAGAATATTCTCAAAATTTTACAACTTCGGGATGAAAAGATAGTTAAGGAAACACGAAGGCTCCTACCCGCCTAAAAAAATGTTGAGTGAATAAATCGGCCTCTTGCCACGATAGAGACAGCACTTCGATAAAACTGAGAAAATATTTTGCACATTATATGCTAAACGCGATAGCTTTAAAAAATAAATGAATAACCAGTTGCACTTGCGTGTCCATTTTCGTTTCAACACACGGGAAAATTTCGAACATGAAGAAATTCCAATTGTACCAGTCATTGTTTGGCACTATAATGGGCGAACTATAACTATACTACTGTACTTTTCCTCGGTGTTATACAAACTGACCATACAACTCTTCTAGATTACGGGCATATGATCATCGTTAATTCATCGAGCGTTTTCCACATCTGAAACTTTACAGAAGATCGTGTGATGACAATCCAAGACAAGAAACGAGTACATAGATACAGGCGAAAAAGGATATATGTAAGTATGTGTAATTGAATCGACAAATACAACGTTAGCATAATATACAGAGGAATTTTATTAGCCAATGAGTGCATGGCTTGAGCCACAGTGGGAATGTATTTAGAGACGAGCATTTTCAAGAATGAGTAACGCTAATCTCAGTGGAAGCGCTACATGACTAACGTACCTCTTGTCCTTGAAATGAGTGTTATGAATGAAGGCTGGCACCTCTCCTGGTATGAAAGAAATATTGCATTTGTGGGTCTAACAGAGGCCTTCAATCATTGATAGAGGTGACCGCGGCCAATTTCGTTTCGGTAACGTATTCCATCCTCCTAAGTCTGCTACCAAAACGCAAGGCAGAGTTAATATCGATCGCTCGATTTGGCACGGAACATTCATCAGTTAATATGCCGTGATTCCGCCGACGAATTCATGATATTTTCTTGCACTGGGTGCATAACTGACAGTCTCATCAAAATTTTGTGCACCGAAGCAGTGCCACGCACAGCGAGCTGTGCAACAGATAAAATTAATCACGAATACAGAGCGTATAATATATAAAACTGCTGAACATTGATACCCTCTGACAGGGTACCGATGACTTAATTACACGTAGAATAAGCGACAAGTAAGATGATCAACTTTTTTCAGTTACATGCTACCAAAGACGGCAGCACGAGGACGTGTACCTAAAAACACAGGGAAGCAAGGCGAATAATTTCAGTTACAGGCAACGGAACGTGGCTGTATGAGTCACGTGTACTGTAGAACACTTAGAATAAAATGAAGGCAGTATTATTATTATGATTAGCATTAAAATACATCCTGTATCTGGCGACGTGAGCATGGAGGAAACTCCTACGCAACTAGCCCAGCAATGCCCAGCAAAAGAAGAAAGAAAGNATAGAATTAGAGATCACAGTATCACTCTGTTTAGAAATTGTTTTAAGATGCCAATGCTCGCACCAGCAAAAGCAGAGCCATCAAGATTATTCCCAATATCTACACATGATAAAACAAACGAACGAGAATACAGGCTAGTACGACATCGTACCAGTTCCAAGACAGACTCATAAACAGCACCAGTACGCCGAGTATGCCGCCCCCGAGCAACTGGCTGGAAGAAAACCGCCAGCGGATGACTACGACAATTATATATTCTATAGATAAAGCAAACCCCACCAACTCTACGACGATACGCCAGATCACAAGACACAACACCATCCAGCATAAACGCACATCGACGAACCACTCTACCAAGCAAACTCAGATGACAATCGGCTGCAGAGCCCCAGACTAAGGAGCAGTATTCTAAATGTGGAGTACATGGCAACTACAGCAGCAGCGTATCAACTCTACCGAACCATATATCTTCCTAGTACGTCGCATAAGACCGATTTTCTGCGATACTCGTGAGGCAACTGAACGGATGTGGGCCTCAAACATCAACTTAGGATCAAAACTGATACCCAAGATTATCAGGTCATTCACCACAGGAAGTGACACACCATCCAGTATACGTGCGGGAAAAGCAAGCCTCACTGTAAGAGACCTAGATACGAGCATAGTCTTAGTCTGGGTATGTTACTTCAGTACAAGCGGCGGCGCAACATGGGTGGAGGCATGTTGGTAGTAACGGCAGAACGGATCCAATCGAGACTAAAATATTGCTGCAACGTACGAATACAATTTTGTATTTCAACAAGATCCAACTTCGTCAAAAACTTGAACCTACTTTGCTCAGTGTTGTTCATAGAGGATGTTTCACACAATGTAAGGCGCATGAAAAACCGGAGGGACTTCCAGCTTTAGTATCAAGAGCAGATTAATTTGTGCTTTCAAATGGGAGCACCGGCAGCTAATGAGTTAATCTAATCTAGAGGAGCGTTTAAGTTATATCAGAAGTATTGACGAGTTCCATACACTCAGCAGCACTGGTAATTCTATTCAATTTAGAGGCGTGTGAGTAATAACGGCGACCAAAGCTGTATACAGACACCAAGCCACAATGAGGAAGCTGTTGTCTAGCGAGTCTTTGAAGTGAACAGCAGAGAACAAAATTGCATTAAGAAGGCTAGACTTCAATTACGGTCGTCGCCAGCGCATGTCAGCATAAGTCGAGGTTCAAAAACCATCCTTACGACGTCGTTCTATTGTCTCCAGGCCAAAGAAAATATAATTAGGCAAATTAAAGAAATGTCCGCACCACTCACAAATATGTTTAACAAAAAGCAGGAGCCCTTATTGCGTAGGAAATTTTATAAGAAAAGTTTCAAGGCTAGCAGGAGCTCTTGGAACGCGAGTACACTCGAGTGCCTCGCTTTTTATAATTTAAACGTTTTGTTCCAAAAGATACCGCTGAAAACCAATGATATTGTCAACGGTCGAGAACAGCGCCATGTTTCTCTCTCTGAAAATTTTGACATTTTCCATAAACTCTCGATATCTTCTAAAAAAAATTTTCCTCAGTTCTCACTCTATATAAAATTGAGCTAGTATGAAGAAAAAGAAATAGTTTATTCTATGAACATTTAAAACAAAATGCAGTCGTCAGTAGAAACAGGTCATATTTGAATGATAATAGAAAATAATTTAATTCATCGTTATAATCCACATATGGCGGGAAATAAGCAAAACACTAAGCGGTATATATTTATTATAGAAAATATTGCCGAAATTTTTAGAGAAAGGAACATAACGCTGCTTTTGATAATTCACAATGTGGTTTACGTAATGAAATATCGTTAATAACGGAAGAGTTATCGCACTAACACGAAATATGAAGAGTAGAAAAATTAAAAATAACAGCCTAATGTAGTATTTTTCTTCGGGGATTGATTCTACCAATTTCATCTTCATCTAGAGACACTTCAATATGATAATTAGTCGTAGGCATTTTAGTGTCGTGCGAAATTTTTGACGCCAGATTTGACAGTTCAAAAGCTTCACATCTTCTAAGAATTTTTATTAGTATAGTGAGTAATCACTGCGTTGCGTTCGGATAAAACGGGCAAATATCTATGCCTGGAATTTATCATTAATCAACTTAAACAGAACGCGTTGACTACAGTCATATATATATATATATATAAATATATCATCAGTCGAGATCACCTGCAGCTGTGAAATGCATCACTATGGATAACAGTCCCTCGACAAAGTAATGACACGAAACGAAGATTAGCTTTATGGCAAAGAATTAATCAGCACTTATATTATAATTTCTGACACCCACACATACCAAACAGCTAGAATATATATGAACGCTACGCGTATCCTTTTTTCAAAACTTCATTGCGAAGAATTAATAAGCACCAACATTAGAATTTTTAAAAACCATACATATCTAAACAGCTTGAATATAATATGAACGCTTAGCGTATTTTTTTGCCAAAGTTGTAGCGTGACTTTGACGAACTTTTCCCTGATAACAATTGAATTTGGTATACATCACACATAATCGTTTCAGATCACATTCAAAACCGTCAAATGGCATTTAGGACGCAATAAATTAGTTTTAAACAGTCATACCATCTAAGACACCACATCTACGAATCAACGCTTTAGTACCCTACGCTCATCTATAAATTCGTGGTCTAACTGTATGGACCTCTAAATTTGTTTTCAAGACCTGTAACACCAGACAACGTCTACATGCATCGGGGTTAATTAAGGGAGTCTTAACCTTATCTACAGTCGTCATTTATCTCGCTTAAGTAATTACCTGTCAACGGTAGCGTCCTCAGCAGCAACACAGCGCAAAAATATTCTTGTACATAACTTTAGTCCTATTGTCTCTATTAAAACAAATCAAACACAACGTTTCCATCAATCATATAACAAAAAAAAAATCCAAATAAAAAACGTTAAGCGTACGTGTCCTATGGACTTTCAAGGACTACCAAATCTTGATAAACTCTCAAGAAAATCATCTATCTATAAAACTGTTTCCAACGGACATATTGCATATAAATATTCTTCCTTACAACAACGACAAACGTGTCCTAATCTATCTAAAGTTGCGGCTTGACTGCCTGATAAAGCGCTATTAATTTTTCCCATCTCACTTTAGGACCCTAAATATTCAACTCACACGGCGACCCTCGGCCATTACAGTAAATTGCAAACGTGAGCAATAAGACAAGAGCCGACAGTCCCATTGTGGTCTCTTAATCGACTTCCAGATGACACCACACATGCGGTAATTGTGGGGCGCTCCTCACCACCAACTATTTTGCCCATCTTTTTGATTTTTCTCTTTCACATGAATGCTGTGGTGAAAAAAGTTAAATCATACATAAGTGAGAAAATATGATATCAGACAAATGTTAACTTGAGGAAAAATTCCCGCATAGCCAGCTACTTCTGATGTTTTTTTAAACAAACGGAAGCAATTTCCGTCATCACGTTGATGCCATTTGGTAGAATGAAAATAGAACTGTACACTAGTCAGACAATATATAAACAAGTGGTAGCTGTGGGGTAATTCTTTCTTGAATAAAAAGCTTGCTGATCTGTACTGAACATACATAAAATTTTCTTCACGTGAATGTTGCTCGTAAATGAAATGAAATCATTCGCATATTAGTGAAAAAAACATTGCAACATCAAACAAGGGATAAGCGTAGGGGACCGCACTATTCACTAGTCTAGTTATATTGCTGATCCATTAGAATGATCGGAAAGTGTGTTTGTCCAGCAAAATAATATAAATATCACTATTCATAATCAAATTGCATCGTAAACGCGGAACTTTTTAAGAGTTCCTGACCAAAAATTTTGCGAAACCTTTTTTATTAGATAAGGCAACGTTGGGGACGCGGATGTCACATCTGAGTGAAATGCATCGTACACGAGACGAAATAAACGAAATCACATGAGCGCATGATACAGAGCCTTCTTTACTATCTTGATTTTCTTCAACAAACAAATACTGTTCTTTCTAATAGTTGCAGTTAGCCAGCAGAAAGTAAATGGCTAATATTAGTAAATAAAAAAAATCTGCCGCCATACCAGTGTTCTAACTCGGGATTCTTTCCGTGAAAAACTGATCCCAACTTCTAGGGAAAGGAATCCTAGTTGTAAATGAAGGAGGCTCTTGAGAAGCAATAGGCTTCTCTTCTTCGCACAAAAGCATTGCACCTTATCACCCGCGAACGAAGAGAGAGAGGTGATGATATATTTGTCCTATAAGTGTCTACAAATACTTTAAGGTATGTCATCTCGCTCCAAAAAGTTTCTGCAGGCATTCAGGTGGATTGCCTATAATGCCAAAACTGCTGGCTCAAGACCTTAGGCCTCTAGCCTCCTCCCCATCGCGATTCATGGTCCTACGCCATGAGAGATGTATTTTCTTCAAGTGTATTAATAACAATACTCAGGAATGGCGTGGGGTTCATGAACAACCTGCAGATTTTCAAGGAATGAAGATGAGCTTTGTTAAGACAATAAAGCTTCCCACAATGATCTTGTAGACAATCATCCGATTACACATTAACATAGTAGTAAAAAGCACATTGTACTCCAGTATAAATAACATGAAAAATAAAAGAAAGAACGGCGGTCAGGAAGAGTTAATAGTTAGCGAAACAAAGCTCAATACTTCGTGCTGTAAAACTTTCAAGAACATGCGTGCAATTCTCCCTCCGATAGCCGTTTCCTACGATACAGGATGTGCCTACTACAATAATCTGGAGCGCCTTACCCCCAGGGGCTTAAGAGCATTCAGTAAATCCCTGTACACGTGCGGCAAAGCTGAAACAGAATCGCTGATAGTGAACTAGTCGTTTTTACAACCAATGCAATGGTAAGCCAACAGCGACACGGGAAACTCTACTTCAAAAATGAAGGCTCGTATCCCCTCTGGGACTGGGACGGCTCACAGAGGCACGCCAACTCAAGGCAGCGATTCAGAACCGCGTATGAAAACTTAAGGCTGCGTGCAATTCTCATCCGAACAGACGTCATTGCTAATTTGTATGACCTTCGCTGCTACGCGCTACTGGAGGAGTTACTGGAAATTAGCTTTTTCATCAACGGCCTAACAATCCATCGTTTGAAACCATAAAACCTGCTGGCAATAAAGACTCTTTACAGCTCGAGACGCACCTGCCCCCCTGAGACACTGAGCCGAGAGTGCTACCACTACATCAAGGCGAGGTTAGTTAGTTTATTAAAGTTTATGACCGCACGGACTTCCGAAAATAATATTACTCGGGGGCTGCAAGCGGAGGTGGCGCACTCCAGCACTGCGAGGGCCGGCAATAAAATGCTCGCAATGATGCCGCGAAATTTAATCAGCGTTTTTATCCGGGGAGCGAAGCTTTCAGGTACATTGAGCAAAATAAGCAACAATTGGTTAATGTAATATCGGGCGCGCCCCCCCGCCACGGGTGAGGCTGAGAGGTAGCTGCAGATCAGATCCAATCCAGGCTGAAATCTCGCTAAATATTATATGCATCAGCGTTGGAAGCATAAAATAGGGGATCCTGCTTTTCAATAGGATTGAATATTGTCATCAATCTATCCCTGCAAAGTCCAGTGCCCTTCATAGTGTAGGTTTTAAACAATTCTATTCACATAAGCATCCAAAATTTGGTGTCTTGTTGCAAAGCAAAGCTAATAGAATATGCCGACTTATATTGCCTTGATGTTATTTATACGGTACCTTAAATTAGTTATATTTTCGCATTATATATTTAAGTTCTATTATAGTTAAAATAGTTCTTTACCACTTGAATATTCAATTGAATTAGGCATAGTAAGGCGAGGTAAGAAGTAAAACCCAGGTTATACTAAAATTAAGTAAGACACAAATAGGTCAAAATTAAATGAATGGACGTTTCGGACAAATATGTCCATCATCAGCAAAAGTCTGGAAACAGAAAATTTGGAAATAATTCATCATAATCATCTTAATCAACAAAAACAGAACTGGTTCCTTCTTTCATTATAAAGACCGCCTGCCTGACCCTCTACGTTCGTCTCTGGTGTACAATTATTGTTGTCCCAAATGGGGAAAGCGCTACGTAGGCTCTACCACCCGTAGCCTTTGTACCAGAGTTTCCGAGCATAGAGGTGTCAGCTCTATGATCGGTCGGTCCTTATGTGCCCTTTCTCATTCCACCATCCGTGATCATGCCATTCAATGTAATAGCAACGTTTCTATAGATGATTTCAATATTCTAGTTTCAGCTAAGGGTAGTCATAAGTATCACAGAATCCCTTTACATTTTTAAAACTAAACCAGAACTGAACGATATGCAGAGTGCAACACCGCTGTTTGTAACAGGTCCTTTCTTGTATTAGGTTTTATTGTAGATCTATGAATAGTGTGAAGTCACAACTACTGTACTGAATATTTTTCAAATTTTCTGTTTTCAGACTTTTGCTGATGATGGACATATTTGTCCGAAACGTCCATTCATTTAATGTTGACCAATTTGTGTCTTACATAATTTTAGTTTAATGGCTCTTTTTACTTCTTACCTAAAATATATAATTGCTCTAGTCATCCACTGTCTGATTTTCTTCCAGAGCCATTTGTTCGGGTAAGGTATACTCGACGTAGTGGTGCCCTTTATGAATTTGCCTTGGAACTGGTACGATGCCATATAGGCCAATATTCTCGTTCGTTTTTTCTAACATGTGTGGATGTTTCGAATGGTCTTGATGGCTCTGTCTTTGCTAGTGCGAGTATTGGCAGCTTTAAACGATCTGTACACAGAGCTGTTCTGTGTTCTCGGATCTTCTCTTTCTTTTTTTTCTTCGCTCGCTGGGCTGGTTGCGTGGGGATTTAATAATAATAATAATAATACGCTTTTTTAGGTACGCATAGGGAATGGTACACAGGAGACAGCTTAATACTAAAGTTACATTATATACTAAGATCAGGTAATACTATCATTACAAACTACTTGCGGCCCATTGTTTGGCCCCTGCTTGGAAATAGTACGCGCTGCCATCAGCTATACAAGTTAGATAGTTTGTAGCCAGGCCAGTTACGGACCACCTTGAGCAAGGCGTTATCATATTTTTCTATCCTGAGCTGGAGACTTAGCGCGCATTTTCTTGATCTGACTTTGAGACAATCTCTATACTTTTGAGCAAATATCATACTGGCACTAGTAGACCTCGGCACATTCATCAGGCGCCGAACACGTAGGCAACACGTAGGCGTCCAATCGATTTCTGCTTAAAGTTAGACCAAAGCGAGTTACAGTACAAGAGATAGCAGTAGCTGCGAAAGAGCTGGAATTTAACGTCATCCGAGCAGTGACCAAACTATCTGATTAGCATGTTGCCCACTGCGTGGAGCTTTCGCGTTTCTTTCTCTATATCTTGATTATCACAAAAATCATTGGTGATTTTATGATCCAGGTAAGAGAAGCTGTCTACATAAGTGAGATCGACACCATTAAGTCGAGTAACTTTATCGGAGGGCAGGTTACTTCTCCTAGGTTTAATGTACATACAAACAGTTTTAACATTATATTCAATACACAGTTTGCTGGCTTCGCTCTCGCAAATGGAGACCAATTTTTGCAGCCCACTAGAATGGAGAGAAGCAAGGACCATATCATCAGCATAACTGAGCGCATTTACTGCGTGACCATTAATGTGCCCCCCCCCCTACTCCAGCTGCGTTCAGATGGGTGTGAATGGTGTCAATGAAGATGTTAAAAAGAATTGGAGAGAGTAAGCCTCCTTGTCGTATGCCATTAGTCATGTCGAACGCCGATGGCATTGCCGCTCCCCACTTCACATAGCATTTCTGAGTTTGAAACCAGTATTTTAGCATCTTAACAATATAAGGAGGTATTTGTCTCTCAAGCATACACTTAAATAGAGAACAATGGTGAACTCGGTCAAACGCAGCCTTAGCATCGAGAAAGCACGGGTAAACGGGAGATCCACAGTCAATTAAATGATTTATGACCTGTTTAAGTGTGAATATAGCTATATCTGTTCCGTGTTCGACTTTAAAGCCAAATTGATTCTCTGAAGTCATCATGTACGGTGACATTCGTCTCTCAAGCACTAGTTCTAGCACTTTTGTGAGAGACGTTGCCACTGCGATAGGTCGATATAGCATAATGGGCTTTCCAAAGTTGCGCAATATTACATTCGCCAGTCTGCTGGCAGTGTGAAGTTCGCGGACACAGTCATTCCATCGCGGGGCATTTGCCTTTGTTTTTTTTTTTTTTTTTTTTTTT
>LQNS02277219.1:9294081-9309158 GCA_001587735.2 Parhyale hawaiensis | reverse complement strand
AAATAAACACGATTAAATTAGATGTGCAACTAATTAAATTAAAATCCAACAACAAGCATACCGGTAGAAGGAAATTTTCCAAACACTCAAAATAAAGTTGGTAAACCGTGAAAATTTTCACGGGTCCAGCTAGCCTCTATAAATTTAATAAAGATCCATTAATTATTTTTTGAGTTATTGTGCTAACAAGCATAAAATTAAAAAGAGTGACAAATGAACAAATAAACGGATCATGACAAAAATTTGGTCATTTACTCTTTGTTATATACCTAACAATTCATGTTAATTTCATTAAAATCCACCCATAACTTTTTGAGTTGTGGCATCGAGCAACAGACAAACAATCAAATGGATGAACATATCTTCACCAAAAGTTAATCATCTGTTCCTCCTAACATATCTAACAATCCTTGTCAATTTTGTCCATAACTTTTTGAGTTATCTTGGTGACAGACACGGAGACAAACACGACGAAAACATAACCTCCTTGGCGGAGGTAATAACTAAATGTAAAATCCTAATTTAAACAGAACTCATCAACATATGCGAGTCTCTAATTCAAAATGACATGAACGAGTACGAAAGACAAATAGAAAACGTGTTAATACAATGGATAGAAATATTCTAGCATTTATTCAATCCTAAGTCTGGCACATATTTGTGATATAAATTGACTCATGCATAAACGAATCTTTTATTTAGGGTGACTCAAGTCTGTAACGATTCCACATGTACCATCCCATATTGTAACTTACCTTACCAAAGTAGCTTCAACAGTGGACTACCATGCAGAAATCAATCATGACACCGATAACATCCTTATAAGAATGTTAATAGGGTAGGAAGATACCCTCAAAGGCTTGAGAAGTCTCAGACAAAATACCTTTTTGCACAGACCTCTGGTCACTTCACTGAAAAAAAAATGTCTCAAAACCCAGTGGAGATAACTACATTTCTGTCATATATCCCGTGGTCGGACAGTACATCTTAGAGAACCTAGGAAAATGATATACACCAAGCTATCAACAACCGAACTAACATCCCATCAGGGGCTTAGGATGGACCACAGGACATAATGTTAGGTTTCCTTACTTTGATACCTTACCTTGATGATACTTCGGACGAGGTCCAGGTGGCGTTATGCACGCAACCCATCTTGTGCAGAGGTGATGCTGCAGTCCATGGCCAGCGGGATGGCCAACAGCGAGTTATCCTCACAGTTCACGTATCCGCTTACAACAGGTTTATCTGGCACTTTCAGTAAGTATGCGTCCAGTAAGTTTTTAAATTTCACAGTCTGTACCGGTGACATTTCGGATGTGACGTGGCATTTGTTGAATCATCTCGCCCCCCCCCCCCAACCGCGAAACTATTAGAATACTTTGTGGCCATTCCTTCACCACTAGTTTTAATCGGAATTCGCACGTCACAAGTGCGACCAATACGGTCTGAGTGTCTGGCCTGGATTCGTCCATTGACGTTGACAGTAATGCCTTCTAGAATTTTCCAGACATATATGATCGCAAAGCGCTCGAATCTCCTTTGAATGGAGTACATTTGAAGTTGAGCAAGTCTTTCGTGAGAGTTTAAATCTTGCATGCCTCGGATTTTGGCAGTAAACGATCACTGGATAGCCTCAAGACGCTCTAAGTCTTTCCGTTGCTTGGCATCCAAAGAGGTGAACAGTATTCAATCCTCAGTAGTAGTAATTGTTTCCATAAGGTGAGCATTGTGTCTGCCTCTCGTGAAGAGAAAGTTTGAAGCACCTATCCGCTCCACTTTTTGCCTATAGTAACAACTCGTGCCACGTGATCTTCAAAACTGGCATTATCTTGTATTCTCACCCCAAGATCTCTTAAAATTTGCTTTCTCTCGATTTCGCTCCCATCTCTCGTATTGTAACGTAGATTCAGTAAGGGAGAGGTTTTTTCCGTACCGTAATAGTTCAAATTTTGATTCGTTGAAGGTCATGATGTTAACCGATGTCCAGTATAAGATGTTGGTTAGATCTAGTTGCACATTCCGTATGTCTGCCGTTGATTGTACCGCTGCTAATATCCGTGTGTCATCAGCGAACGATGAGGGACCGGCAAACTTGCATTGGGGCCCCATATCATTTATCATGATGAGGAAGAGTATTGGACCAAGCACGGTACATTGTGGGACTCCACTGAGTACCGGCTGTTGTTTGGACACTTTATTATTTATAATTACACTTTGGGTTCGGTTTTTCAGGATAGCTTCAATCCATCTTAGACATTTTCCACGAATGCCCATGTTGAAGAGTTTGAGTAATAATATTCTATGATCTACTTTATCGAAGGCTTTGGCAAAATCTAAATATATTACGTCCACATTTTTGCCTTGGCATGGTAGGTCTAGAATAGAAGCATAATGCTCAAGCAACTGCAATGTGGTTGAACGTTTATGGTGAGAGGCGTGTTTATTTGACGTAAGCAGGTTATTGCTCTCCAAATGATGTACAAGGTATTTCCTAAAGACCCTTTCAAACGTCTTCACTACGTGGCTTGTTAGGGAGACAGGTCTATTGTTGGCTGGATCCAAGCTATTTCCAGCTTTAGGAATAGGTGAAATAATTGCGTGCTTGTAGGTGAGTGGGACCACTCCATCATCCATTGATTTCCGCCACATAAGGTATAAGGGTAAGAGATGCTTAGCTTGTACATCTTAAGAATTTTTCCAGGCACATCATCTGGTCCCGCTGCACTGTTGCCGCTTAGTTCATCAATGGCTAATGCAATGCTTAGTTTTGTGAACTCAAAGTCCGTTAGGTAGTTTGTAGTAAAATCAATTCTTGGAATTTCAGGATTTGGAATTCTGTCACTAAAGACTTTTTGATATTGATGGCTTAGTATTTCGCTCACTTCCTGGTTATCATCAGCAATAGAACCTGTATCATTCACCAGTGGCCCGATTTTCGATTTTACCGAAGAATGATGTGATGCATAGGCAAAAATATATTTGCTGTTGTTCTTTATTTTTTCAATGGCTTGCTTTCTTTTCCTGTTTTTCTTCATCGTGTGATCTTGCAAGCTGACGTTCTATCTCATCTAGTTTCTTTTTGCACTCGGAGTGTCGTTGCTGTAACTTCGTTGATTTTTCTTTTTTTTTTGCATTTGATGAGTTTTGCACGTTTTTTTAAGTAATCCTTTACGAAATTTGTGGTGTCTATTTTTATTTAATTTACTTTTGGCCAGGCTAAGGTACTTCATGCACTTTTCTAATAAAATGTTTTCGAATGTCTCATTGATGCTTTCACTTTCTATTGAGTTATTTAGGTTAGATAGGTTCGTCCATCCTATGTTATGGGGAGCAGTACCCTTAGGGGAGTTTACGTAAGTTATTTTAGACATTAGCTAGGCCTTCTGGACGTCCGTCTTTCGGGCCCACTTTGCTTCCTTCCATTTCATACTCCTACTAATATTGCTGTCTGCTGTTTTTTCCCGACTTGCTGTTCCCTTGCTCGTTGATCCTGTGTGGGAACCCCCGCGTATGAGTTCTCCGTTTCCGTCGATATACTATATGCCCCTTGTTCTTTACTCTGTGAGATCGTCTTCCTGCGGAAATGGAGGCTTAAACCTGGAACGATAACTAACTAACCGAACTAACATCAAAGTACAAATACTCGCCAAAGAGCCGACCGATACGCAGCCCTTCGGCTAAACTGAACCGGTGTCAGAGTGAGACCCAGGTCAGACTATTTACACTTCCGTTGCCTCCCACCAGTCGACCGTCCCGAAGAAATGACATCGATCATCCACAACCCATTACGAATGGAATATTTGCTGAAGAACATTAAAAGGGAACCAGACTGGGAGGGGGGCGTCTTTACTGATGGCAAACACGCCAGTAATTTTCGACCCCGACACTGCAGCTTGTCTCAGCTAGGATAGATGGCACTCACGTCTGCATTGCCCCATACTCACCCAGAATGAAAGTGGAGCACAGCCTGGACTTCGGTTCTCCATGGAATAGGTACGCCACCATCACGCAGTGTGCGCAACTGTAGTCAATACATCTTATTACCTCCGCCAAGAAGGTTATGTTTTCGTCGTGTTTATCTGTCTGTCTGTTTTTCTGTCTGGCTGTCGCCAAGATAACTCAAAAAGTCATGAACCGATTTGGATGAAATTTACGGGGATTGTTAGGTATGTTAGGAGGAACAGATGATTACCTTTTCGTGAAGATATGTCTATCCGTTTTTTGTTTGTTTGTCTACCTCATTTTTCTTTATGCCATAACTCCAATAGTTATGGATGGATTTTGATGAAATCAACATGAGTTGTAAGGTATATAACAAAGAATGAATGACCAAATTTTGGTAATGATCCGTTTGTTCGTTCGTTCATTCGTTTGTCGCCGTTTTTAATTTTATGGTTGTTAGCACAATAACTCAAAAAATAATGAATGGATCTTTATGAAATTCATAGGGATTATTAGTAATGTTAAAAGACATGAATAATCAAATTTTGGTGCAGATCGGTTGGTTCGCTTGTATGTTTGACTCATGTTTGTCATAACGATTGTTAGCAGTATAACTCAAAAAGTTATGAAAGGATCTTCAAGAAAATTGTGCAAGTTATTTTTATCATCAAAAAGGTACAAATGATTAGATTTTGGAGTCTATACAAAGAAAATTATGTTTTCAGAGCCAATTTGAATTTTTGCTACCGTCGCCGGATTTTCGAAAGTATGCGCTCTCAAAGTGCTCAAGATCATATTGGAGCACCAATGTGTGAATACAGAATAATGAATAATTCACTGAACACTACTTGTCTGACATCATGATAGGATCTGCATCGTATTGTGTGAATTTATAAACTTATTTGAAAAATTACCGTCCGTAGCTTCTATAGGAGCACTACTGAAACGAGCCGTCATTATAAATACCGGAAGGAAAATATATTGCTTGACGAAAACCCCCGTTGTCTCTTGTGCTCTTTACTTCTCAGAGAGCTTCTTAAATGAAAATTAAGCATTCTGCAGGAGAAACGGGATATAAAATGGCGCAGCCAAGTTGCATCTGCCGTAGCACCTTTGAACATGTCCAAACACGGTCATGCAGATGAGCCCGGGTCCCTCTGCTAGAGTTTTCGGGTGCGACCCCTGTATCCTATATAGAAACAGTTTTCTGCCATTGAATTTCTCCCTATCTTATTCCCATAGAGCGTGACAGGAAAAACATAAATATGTTAATAAAAATAAATAGAAACACGACGTGAATTATTATATAGTACTGATAATCCATAGCTCTGAAAGTGCATTGACGAGTGGACTGATGTATGTATGTAGGCACTAAAGTTAACAGGAGAGTCCACACTATCGCGCCAATATGTTTAGGAGAAATTCATGAAAATTTCGCCCCATGCTCTGTGTACTTTGATGCTGAGAGGCTAAGCACCACGGCGGGCAGAATTAGAGAATAAAATTAGATTCTACAATAGACGGACTGAAAGTCCCACTGCCAGTAAAGAGACAAGCCCGTTTTCCCTTTGCACCGTTGCTATCGCACGTCAGGCACACATTGGCCCACTCCGTTAGGAAGACTTCGGATGAGGTATCTACGCACACTGCGACTCGTAGGCGCTGAACGAAGAGTAGCAGCTGTTAGATTGACTTCGTGAAAAGATGCTAACGTACAGCATAGGAAAAGGGAAATAAGATACAACTCAATAACAGCTTGGTGTATCAGGGCGCACTTACTGACTTAAGACTTGAAATTTTAGAAGATATTCACACTGAAAGACTTTTATTAATTCAGTGTAATGAAGTGCATTGGACACAGCTAGTACCGGCATTGTATTGCCCAGCCCGCGGTCCAACAGGCCACTACAACAACTACAGACTTCAGTTGCCTGTGAGCTGGCGAAGGGGAAAATGGGGGCGGTGCTCGGCAGTTCTGCAGCAGTAAAACCAGCGTGACTGTTGGTGTAATTATTACTGCATAGTAAAACAAAAGATTCCTAGCAACTCCAATAGTTTTAATCTGAATCATTTTTGGTGCTTCAGTTCAAAACATCCAGGTTCAGTCTCTTACGAAGAGATTCCCAAGCCCTGGAGTGCATTTTGTAGGCTCCGCAACACACTTGCATGCTTAACACATGCGCAGCGTCGTGCGGCCAATTTTTACTGGTGAGAGGTAAAATTTTCCGCTTGTCAGTAATCTGACTTACAATATTGTCATCCTCCCCTGCTTGTCTTCAAAATGTTCCGAGACAACAAAGTGCACTGTGTAGCTTGGAAAACGTGTTGTGCTGTTTGGAAATTTAGCATTCTGAGAATACAGTTAGTTGTTTTGAACAGGAACGCTGAAGTATTTCAGTAAACTGAAGAAGGGAGCTCAATACATAACCACTACCCTCGTAGTCATGGCAACAGAGACGAGAAAGGGTCGCCGCCGCTGCCCTCCAAACACAGCTATGAACTTGAAACATTCCTGCGCTGGTCAAAGCTTCATTGGGCAGCCATTCTTTTGAAGCTTGCAATGCCAACGCAGGGTTACGCAATAATGCAGCAGGAATTTAATATGAAAAAGAACCCGAGCAAACCTTTGCGTGAGAGTAAAACACTGACTGGAGCAAGAACTGTTCGTAGCTTGAGCTGCTGATCGCTGACTTATTCCAATAATAGAAGTCTCTTTTTCATTCTGACATGAAAAACATGGCGCACACATGCTATAATGAAAAATACGGAATATATCACAAATATCTACCTATATCAGGGATTTGATTGGACAAGTAACAATATATCCAGGACTGGAGTTGGTGGGCAAAACCAATATCAATTAACATTCAAGGCTCGACTGGTCGTGAGAAAAAAGATAAGTTCAAGAGTGAACGGGGCGAGGAAAGTTACATTATGACTCGATTGGACACGTAAATATTGTCATTATCCATGCTGCTGAGAATGTCAACCCAAGGAATATTGGAGCACGTAAATATTATCATTATCCATGCTATGGTACTGAGTATACCACCCCTAGGAACATTTGGGCAAGTAAATTTTGTCATTATCCATACCACTAAGTATGCTGCCCCTTAGGAAGTTGGACTGCACGACTTTGGAAAAGCAGCACTGTATAGAAACGGCAGCCAAAAATCATAATCGCAAGTCAGTTATAATTTCACGCACGATAACGTTGTGACTAGGAAAATAAGCACTGTAGTCAACCACTCAACATCAAAGAAATAGGAAGTAAGTAGGCTTTACCCACTTATTTCCTGAACACATCTTCAACACGAGTTTGTATTCTTATAGTGATACTGCCATTTCGCAAAACATTGCCGAGAATAAATATAGCTCTCATACATATCTTTAACCAGCACTGAACAAAATCATTTCACAGATATCTTCCTCCTCATTATCCTAATCAATAAAATATAGGTAGTGAATGTCAGAATTGTAACAAATGCCGGTCAGCATTTCTTTGCGATTAGATAGATGTAGCGAATCACAAACACAAGCATTCGCTTCCTTTGAGAACATTATCGAGAGTAGATTTTGTCACAGATACAACTAGAGCACTCTGAGAGCGCATACCTCCGCCAAGTGAGGCAATGGTTGCAAAAAATTCAAGTTGACTCTGAAACCATAATTTTCTTTGTATAAACTCCAAAATCTAATCATTCGTGCCTTTTGATATTAATAATAGCTTGTGCAATTATCTTGAAGATCCGTTCATAACTTTTTGAGTTAGTCTATACTGTTAACAAATGTAATAACAAACATACAAACGAAAAAACTGAGCTGCACCAAAATTTAATCATTTATGTGTTTTAACATTACTGACAACTCCTATAAATTTCATAAAGATTCATTCATTATTTTTTAAGTTATTGTGCTAACAAGCATAAAATCAAAAACAGAGACAAACGAATGAACGAACAAACGGATCATTACCAAAATTTAGTCATTTACTCTTTGTTATTTACCAAATAACTCACGTTAATTTCATAAAAATCCATTCATAACTTTTTCAGTTATGGCATTGAGAAAAAAAGGCAGACAAACAAACAAACGGGTAGACATATCTTCACCAAAAGTGAATCATCTGTTCCTCCTAACATACCTAACAATCCCTGTAAATTTCGTCCAAATCGGTTCAGAACTTTTTAGTTATCTTGTTGACAGACAGACAAAGAGACAAACACGACGAAAACATAACCTCCTTGGCGGAGGTAATAAACGACTTTGTATCAGTAATGATCCCCTCTCGATGAATCGGACAGTCAACTGCTGCATTGCAAACGGACAAGTGCGTTACAGAGCTTGGAAGCGTAATCCAACAGAGGAGAACAGGTTCAGTCACATAAGGGCATGTCGGGGTGTAGAGAAAATAGTCAGGACTACAAAAAGGGAAAAAGAAGCATCCGTAGCCACTATGGCAAAACGCAACCCAAGGGCATTCTATAAATATGTAAATGAAAGAAGAATCAAAAAAGGAACCACTGGCCCGTTCGAAAGACCTGACGGTACAATCACCACTGATCAAAGAGACAAAGCCACAATCCTGAACGACTATTTCGCCTCTGTATTTACTATTGAAAATGTTACGAATATTTCTGAACCAGAACCGATTCAAGTATCTCCCATAAACACATGTGTTTCCACGGAGATCGAGATCCTTGAAGAACTGACCTACCTAAATGTGTACAAATCCACTGGGGCCCAGATAATCTTACTCCCCGTGTACTACGATAAATGGCTCCAGTCATCATGAAGCCAGTACTCAAAATATTTAATCGGTCTCTGAGAACGGGAGAAGTTCCGCAGGATTGGAGACTAGCTAACATGATACCGATACATAAGAATGGGGATAAGAAAAGCCCCAGCAACTATCGACCAACAGTCTTACATCGGTCGTCAGAAAAACTATCGAACGCTTCCTGAATATGCGCATCACTGACCACCTGAGGATGCATCAGCTCATATCCGACTCTCAGCATGGCTTCCGAAATGGAAGAAGCTGCTAAACAAACTTTCTGGACTTTTTCTCAAAAGTTACGGATATTAAAGAAGAAGAGATGGGTGTAGACCTCGTGTATCTAGACTTCCAAAAGGCTTCTGATAAAGTCCCTAAGCAACGGCTAATGAAAATATTGGAAGCCCATGGCATCCAGGGAGACTATTTACGATGGTTCGGGGCGTGGCTTACGAGTCGGCAGCAGCGAGTGAAGCTTGAAAGAGAAACGAGCGACTGGACGCAGGTATCATCAGGGGTTCCCACGGTAGCGTGCTTGACCCACTTCTGTTCTCAATTTACATCCATGATCTAGATCTTAACATCCGTAGTAAAATCAGTAAATTTGCGAATGATACAAAACTATGTCATCCTACAACGAAAAGAGCCGAGCTCCAACAAGACCTTGACCACCTCATGGAATGGAGCACAACGCGGCAGATGAGCTTTAATGTCGAGTAATGCTCAGTAATGCACATAGGCCTCGTGAACCCTTCGCCCCCACTGCAAATGCATGGGACTGTATTGGCACCTATCACCCAACAACGTGATTTGGGAATCACAATTACAAACATACTACAACACAGTCAGCAAGTTGACAAAAGTGCGAAAATGGCAAACAGCGTACTAGGATTCATCACTAGTAATTTTGAATACAAGTCCAAGGACATCATTATTCCCTTTTCAAGGCGTTAGTGCGGCCACACTTAGAATTTGCTATTCAATTTTGGTCGCCACATCTGTGTAAGGATATCGATAACATGGAAAGAGTCCAACGCAGAGCAACGAAATTGATACCTCAGCTAAGTAAGAATCGAACTGTATGAATGTCGTCAAAAAGAACTGGGTCTGATCTCTCTCGAGCAACGACGACTCAGAGGGCAACTAATAGAAACATTCAAGTACTTGAATGGCTTCAACGACGTACCTACAACGTTACTCTTTGAAAGAGACCTTAACGATCGCTTGCGAAACAACGGCCAAAAACTCAAGAATAAAGCTCGAAGAACGACCTTAAGTCAGCAGTTCTTTCCGTATTTCACAGTCAGCATTTGGAATAGAATTCCTTCCGACGTTGTAAGTGCGGAATCAGTCAACGCGTTTAAAATTGTCTTGATACACATTGGGAGAGACATCCCCCACAGCTAAAAATTCCTCCTTCGGGAGTCGCCCACTCTAAACGGCCAAAGCTTCCGAGGTGATCTCAATCCTTCTTCTTCTCTCTTCTGCTTCAACTACACAGTCTGATATCTTTAACTCCACATATCAGCGGCTATTGATCGTGCTTGCGTGCATTCATGATCGTCTCTTTGGCGGAGATTCTTCTCCCTCCTCTTTTTGTTTCTCTATTCCCCAGTCCTTTATATGCTACTAATATAATGGCAATAGCTCAGAGAAGGCCGGGGCGTAAGTTTCGGTGTCTCTTTGAGAATGGGCCTGTTGGTTAGTCTACTGCCGCCTATCTAATCTAAACGCAAGTTGAGGCAGAAACTAACGTGCCCTATTAATGAATCGACGGAATATCAGTACATCATCGTACCCATCTTGAAGACAATCTTCACCTGTTTTTGCCTCCGCCAAGGAGGTTATGTTTTCGACGAGTTGTGTATTGGTCTGTCTATTTATCTGACGCCAAGATAATTCAAAAAGTTAGGGGCAGATCCTTTGGAAATTTACAGGGATTGTTAGGCATGTTAGGAGTAACAGATGGTTAATTTTTGGTAAAAAAAAATCTGTTCAACCGTTTATCTGTTTGTCTGCCCATATTGCGCAGTACCATACTTCAAAAAGTTTTGGACGGATTTTTAAGAAATTTATAGGAGTTGTTAGGTACATTAGAAAGAGTAATTGACCGAATTTCTGCGATGATCTGCTTGTTAGTTTCTTTGTTCGTTTATTACTGCGTTTGATTTTATGTTTGATGGTAATATTTTATGACGATTCAAAAATTATAAGCGGATCTTCATAAAATTTACTGGAATTGTTAGTAATGCTGAAAGACATAAATTATTAAACTTAGTGACGATAGGTTGGTCTGTTCGTGTGTTTGACTAATGTTTGTCAGAATGTTTGTTAGCAACATAACTAGAAAAGTTATGGACGGATCTTCAAGAAAATTACAGAAGCTATTATTACTGCCAAGAGGCACAAATGGTTAGATATCGGCATTGATACAAAAGAAATTACAGTTTCAGAACAAATTTGCATTTTTCGTAACCCTTGCCTTACTTGGTGGAAGTATGCGCTCTCAGGGTATCTGCAGCGGGGCGCTAGTTTAGGAAAAGCTGATGCTTGTCGGTATAATGGATATGGCATCGTTCCAATATCCTGCGGATATTTCCAATTTAGAGCGTTACTTCTTCGTCACCATTTTTTATTATCATTCTTTTTATCCGTATGCTGCTTTGATGGAACGCGTCTCGGGTAAACAATAATGCCCTGAGAATTTAAAAGCGCAGAGAAAGTGGGTAGAACTCTTCCAGGGGAAATGAGGCAAAAGGCTCGCCTAGGATTTATTTCTAATTTCCCCGGTAATGATCCATGAGACGCAGCGAGGGAGACGAGACGATGCCATTCAAAACAGAAAGTGTACATTTAGAGCGCACTTCTTCGAACGCCAGCGTTAAGTACATCTTTTATTTATTAGTTCAAGTGTTTAGCACTCATCAAGATAATGGAACATATGGCAGCATTGGAATATGGAATAAAACTTTGTTGGATTAATATCTTTTAGTTTAATCAGTTGAGTACGATAGCTGTTTTTTAAGCGACGATATAGAAATCATTACGACGTTAGAACACAATAAGCAAATGATTCAAAACTTAAGCCTCATTCTATTCCGAATTAGTAGTGCAGTCCATGAAGTGGGGGGGGGGAATTCATGATGAAGGAAAAATTGAGAATTTCCGCAATACAGCAACGACTGATGGCGTATCCTAAATGATATTGCGATGGCAACTGGTCTGACAAGAAAATAATTTGTGCCCAAGTACGTTAAATGTAATAGGCGAAAATACCTAACTACAATTATTGGAGTTTAGACTTCAGAACGTGAACTCTAAAATGCCGCCCTTTCCACAATTATAGTACTTGCAGGGAACATGTTCGGCACTTAGGTACATTGTGTTGCACACTTGAAAGTCCAACACAACTGCATGATGGAAAACGAGTACATATGTGGTTTTGTGAGTAGAAAGCGATAAAAAAAATGCACAAAGTCATTTGCCAAAAAACCTACACGGTAACCTTTATCATGGTTTCCTAACACCGACGATGAAGGCGGGAGCGCCCGCGTGCCGTTACTCTGAGTGAAAGCCCAAAACTGCTAAAACCATTTCAGCGAACACACGCCAAAACCTAAAAGAAATTTCATGTTTCTTTTTACATTCCACCACTATGATGAACACGTATAGATGCATCTATGCGCAGACTTGTCCACAACAGGACACCACAAGTAGTGTCAATTTTGCAACGACGCGCATCAAATCCACTACAAGCAACCAAAGTGAAACGCAAATCGTTGACGTACACTACAAAGCGTAAAAACAGTCCAGAGACAGAAACAAGGGACAACCAAGTGCTGCGTCTGCAACTTTACAAACCATCAAAATCTCTTTGATGTTCAAGTTTTATCGACCAATAAAATTTAAAATTCCATAAAAATTTTCATCTTGCAAATTTGATAAGTACAATGAGTTGCTTGAAAATATTTTCAAAATGTAATATTTCATTATTTTATTCTGAAGTAGGATAAGAAAGCTCACTACCACCCGCGAGCTCGACGATCAACACTTCCTTCACCTTTTGTAGTTTTAATCAAGAGTACAGTAAACTCACTCTATGTCAATGACGCTTTCGATGATGAACACTAGTTTCACACACTTTAAATGTTCACTCGTTTAAGTAGAGAACATGCGCTCACGTTCAGAAACGCTCTCGATAATGAAGTCTGATTACACATTGTATCGTTATAATCAATACGTGCGTTAAATATCAGTCACGCCCACGAGGTCAACCAACACATCAACGTAATACAAATGCACAACTAAGGCGCAGCTCTGATGCGCTTCGAGACCACTGTGACGTCATTGTTGTCGATTGTCCGGCTGAGCCAACAACGTTTTTGCTGAACATATATTGTGGACAGGAGCACTGAAATATTTCCGATATGTGCTCGGTGAAGGCGCAAATTAACATATCGACAAAACTGCATGCGCTCACAGGTCCGGAGAAATTAAAATGTCTGACCTTAGAAACGAAAGCGACGCTTAAAACCGCGCGCTTAGTAAACAAAACTCCAGTGTGTTCAGTGAAACATTTTACTTCCATTTACCAAAAGCCTTTCATTTTGCCGCAATAAAGAGAGGCATCAAAAACGCACTGCCATTTCCAGTGTTTTGGAACAGCAGAGGATCTGCCGGAGATGTTTTTGCTTCGCCAGACGGCTTTTTATGTTCAAATGAGAGGAAGCATTTCTGCGAAACGGTGACCGAGGCCGCAACAATTTTCCCTCTTTTTTGCAAGTGCTACATGTTTTTAACGCAATAATTGCCCTGCGCAGATGATACAGCAGCAAAATTTTACCAGCTTGCGGCTTAGCATCTTCACAACCGTGGGTCTCACTCCAGTCACAACTATTTTTCTATTCTCGGTTTCCAACAAACTAACAGCCGTAATTTTTTTTTTTTTTTTTTAAGGCAGAACCTCGGTATTCGTAGGTTCTGTATGGAGGAGGAACCTGTTTTTTTTTTTTTTTTTTTTTTGTTTGGTTGAATAGGAAAAGATGCAAATGACGTCAAACAGCTAAAAAAAAAAGACAGGCTATTTTTTTGGAAATTGAGAAATCACAGCTTCGACGGTGCCTATGTAAGACAACCATATAGTTAACAGGTTTTGCATCCACTTTTATTCCACTATATAATAAAACACTGTTGTTGGTCGCCTGCTAGCTCCGCGCTTCCTTGCTCCCTTGCTTGCTCCAAGGTTGGTCCGTCTCTCCGTCACGCAGTTAAGAGTTTACTAGGAGAAAGTTCATGTACTGAAAAACAAATAGAGATACCATATAATTTCAGCGCTTGGAGTACCTGTGACAAATATAGCTCTGGATCTCCGGCCTCTAGATCCCGGACTATGGATCTCGGGCTCTGGATCCAAAGCCTCTGGATCTTAAGCCTCTGGATCCTTAGCCTCTGGATCCCCGCTTTCATTGCTGAATGATATCGAAGTAGTTGAATCTTCACCCTGAGCAGACGCCTTTTTATATTGAATTAACATCTCAGCCAAATTTCGACGCTGGAGGTCCAACAATCAGTTGGTACCCACAATACGGTGAGCCCTGGGCATTTCGAGTGAATTTTGACTGAACTATATTTTCTTAGGGCAGCTTAACGTTTGATCAAGTCTAAGCTGATATTCACTCCTTATTTCGCAGGGGGATATTTTGCTATCACAAAACTCATGTTTGTACAGCTTGCGTTCACTAATGGAAGATCAGGCCTGCAGGGATGAGACCTATTATACAGCAAAACCTATACCGGGAACCGGAACAATAAAAAGCTCAATCACAAAATTTTCGCCGTCACTTTTGACGGCTGGGCCCTCTAGCAATACTTATAACTCACGCTTTTAGCGGTCAAAATGACTGCAAGTAATTATGTGATAATTCTTCTCTTATCCTTAGGGCATTAATTCGGTTACAAAAGATACACTGCAATCGTAAACTTTAATTAGAGAGCGCTCTGAGAGCGAATACCTGCGGCAAGCAAGGCAAAGGTAACAAAAAATTCAAATTGGATCTGAAACCATGAGTTTCTTTGTATCAACACCAAAACCTAGTCATTTGTGCCTTTTGATAGTATAAACAGTGTCTGTAATTTTCGTGAAGATCCGTTCATAATATTTTCAAAAAGGCAGCTAATAAACGTTATGACTATTGAACTAGTTGGCACTAGCGAGTTCAATCTCATACTAAGAATAACCTTCGTGTGTTTATAAATAAATATATATATAAATATATATATATGTATATATATTTATATGTTTGGTGTCACGCTCTTAACGAAATAGATAGGCGGAAATTAGCCCAGGTTGGAGGCT
>LQNS02277219.1:9280434-9293520 GCA_001587735.2 Parhyale hawaiensis | reverse complement strand
AAGAAAAATAAGAAGCAAATAAGAGAAGAGGAGATTCCGCACCGGCCTAGAGGCATTACGCAAACGCATAGGTTATTGCGTGAATTCTTCACGCACGGGTCCACTAGTATTATTATAATTGATGAAAATAAAGGACATCCAGGTGCCATGTATTTTTTTAACTTAAAATAATACTTCTTCTGGATTACGAATTTTATTTTTACCAAGCTTTCGACATTCTCAGCGAATGTTGTTGTCAAGGTAGGAACTTCAAAACTGCTAGGTCCGCTACTTATGATATGGAACTAGTAGGTATCAGAGATACGCTTGAAATATTAACATAATACGTAATTAGAGAGGCTGGTCGAAAATTCACAAGTTGTTTATTATCGGTCTATAGATTTCTGATATTTATTGGTATCTGTTATAACATTTTTGATTGAATGAAGAAAACGTTGTTTCTAAGAAGCGTCTTTGTTTTGTCTGTTAACATTGCTATAGAATTTAAAAGTCTGACCAATTGATCGAATGGCCCGTGTCTCGTACGTGTTGATATACGAGACACAGGCCATACGATCAATTGGTCAGACTTTTAAATTCTATAGCAATGTTAACAGACAAAACAAAGACGCTTCTTAGAAACAAGGTTTTCTTAATTCAATCAAAAATGTTATAACAGATACCAATAAATATCAGAAATCTATAGACCGATAATAAACAACTCGTGAATTTTCGACCAGCCTCTCAAATTACGTATAGTGTTAATATTTCAAGCGTATCTTTGATACCAAGTAGTTCCATATCATAAGTAGCGGACCTAGCAGTTTTGAAGTTCCCACCTTGACAACGACATTCACTGAGAATGTCGAAAGCTTGGTAAAAATAAAATTCATAATCCAGAAGAAGTATTATTTTAAGTTAATTAAATTAATATAATTGTAACATCACCTTTAGAACAATAGATTCCTATTGTTCTAACTGAACAGTGTATTGTATATTGTAATACTTGTGTTAATCCATGTGTTAGTGTACTGTGCACCAGGATATCTGCATGCTCCCAGCATAGAGAAGATTACCAACTTAGACGTAAGATAATGCGCTAAGACACGATTGTCTTGTACATCAAGAACATCTGCATTCAATAAACAGCGAATGAGCCAAGTTAGGAAGATGACGTGATACTCGCTCTTTCCGCCGATTGTTATCAACAACGAAGCCTAGCTTAACAAATCGAATTGGGAAAGCTGACGAAGAAACATTGTGCGAAGGCGCAGGTAGCGAGGAATTTTTCAACGAATTGATATAAAATAAAATATTTAGCATTTATGAGATGGAACTAATCTGTTATTAGCTGTAAGTAGCTAACAGCTGCAGAGGTTGCACTTACTTGGTCATGCTGACCACGGTAGCTAAGGGTATATAAACTTAGAGAATCCCGGAAGACGGGCTTTTCCGAATAGACAGCCCTAGCAAGAGAGTCTATAGACTAGCCATGGCGTCACCAATACTTCGTTAACTGTTTCAGTATCTCTCCAAGAGTGTGTAAGGATAAACACTAGTGTGTGACTCACGTTTCCTTCACCAAGACTTGGAAGAGTTCTTCAACTCTATTCACGACGAGACGGTTTTTACCAATGGAAAGGTCGAGTAATATCAGGACCCCTAAGTCATAACAGTGGGTTAAAGGATTATAATAACAAGCATAGTCTCTGAACGATGAAACAAAGACCTGTGAGAAGTAACACAACTTCTTACACAACAAAAGAAGAAAACAACAAATTCTTCTTACACCCTCTAAGTTGTAACAGAGGATTTAGTTATCATAACTAAGGGTCGTCTCTAGAGAAAAAACAGAGACAAGAAGAAGTACCCAAACAAAAAACTTCCTTAACAATGACAAACATAAGTCAAACACACAAACGGACCAACTGATCATCACCAAAATTTAATCATTTATGTCTTTCAGCATTACTAACAAGTCCCGTAAATTTCATAAAGATCCATCCATAACTTTTTGAGTTACTGTGCTCTCTTTTAATCTATGTGTACATGTATGCACATAAGTATGTATCATAGTTACACTTTCCTATGGTAACCTCTCTAAATTTCGTAAGATTTCAAGAACTAAATTTACCAACATTGACCCTCCCACCTGATGAGCTGGAGAACAGCGGAACGCGCGTCGTGGGTATCAAAATTTCTTAAGCTGCTTCTAATCGAAATCTACATATGCATTTATAGACAATTACTCTGAAAAGTATTGGATGCCAGTAATTGTTTTTATCATTCCTGCGACAAATTCTTGTGCCTGCTGTGGCCAAATTAAAAGAGAGTATCCCAGGACTTGCGAAACCATCTCTGATCACCATAATAGTGTAGCAATTTAGCCTATAATGTCTAGAAATCAGATTCAAGTAGTAAGAACTGTTGTAAATATTACGAGGAAGGGAAAATAGTTTGATAGCTGTAAACAGGCAAAGAAATGGAAGACTGGTGACGGTTTGTGAAAAGTTGTCTCCCTGAACTACTCGGAAAGTGAAGAAGAAACACCTTCATGAGATACCAGGAAACTCATAAATGCCTCAAGAAGCTGGAGGCGAAGAAAGCAAGGACAGAATGAGTAGAGTGCAGAATTGCATCACCTGCATTCCAAAGTACCCAGGGGAGTTCCGTTATAGCATAGCTCAAACATGTTAGCATGTTATAAGCCGCTTTAAAGCTGTTGAAACTTGTAAAAATAAAAATTCTAAAGAAGTTTGAGAAAAAAAAAACATATGATGAGCTTAATTAACCACTTAACTTTCTGGTCACAATAAGGTAACACGTGATCGGAGAAAAAAGAACGCCTCACAACCCTCCAAGCACAATGTATAATGCGATGCGTATCCTTCATCGAATATAAATCATTAAAAGGAGGACGTGTGGAAGTTTGTACGGCAAATAAAAAGCTTCTCAAATCTGCCCAATTATTATTAGGTTTGGGAGGTTGTCTGTAGCAAGAGGACAATGGCCCGAAGTATGCAGCCGAGGCAAGTAAAAAATAGCTTGACGATAACGAAATCGATGCGATTCCATAACCAAGTCAGTCCCTCGAATTGAATCCAATTGCAAATTTAGGGCAATATTCCAAGATGAAGAGCCATGCAGGGAGTCCATAAAATTTTTAAACAGAAATTCTGCACGGAAGATTGTACTCAAATTCCCGTAAACCTTTGTAGCAGACTCCTGAACAACTATGAAAAGCAGTTAGAAGCTATTTCACATACTAGAGGCTTTGTAACAGAAGATACCTACTATAGCATGTAATTCCGCTGGTGTCGTGTGTTTGAATTTTTTGTTAACCATACATTTTCAGCGAAGGGCGATATTAAATTTACATACATTTTCAGCGAGGAGCGATATTAAATTTACATACATTTTCAGCGAGGAGCGATATTAAATTTTCATACATTTTCAGCGAAGAGCGATATTAAATTTCTTTTCACAAATGTTTTGGCGTGTAAATTAAATTGACCGAGCTGCAGGACTGAAATTATAGTCCACAACCATGTGCGTCACCGTATGCACCCGAGTATTTGAATATGTATACATATTTACACCGTTTTGGGATCTCAGACAATAATATTCACAGCCTCTTGTTCGTTATTGACAAATTCAAAGTATGTAAACTGTAAGAATTCTGACATACTAAAATATCCACTAAGATATTTTTTTCTAGAAAAAATCTACTATTACACATCCACTGTACTGGAATGTTCAACAGAAGGTTTTACTTGTGTTTGCAGAAGCAATACTTACAAATATTAAATTGAAGATCCTCTACAGCTGATGTTAAATAAACTCACTCTTCCACAGAAGAAGAATGAAAGAAAACTATCGCAGTTATACAGAAAAAACTTGACGCTCTTTTTCAAACCTCGAAGCAATTAATACAATTGAAATATTTTTTACAGCCTCAGACAGTGGCGTAAAATACAAGTATCTCGCTACTTCACAGTGTAGGCAAAGTGGTTGTGACAAGCAGGGAAATGGCGTATTCTCATGACACAGGCAGCTGTATGCGCGCTGTTTGCTTAAACATCAGATGCAGATGTAAATGAAACTCAGATTTAAATTTCCTAAGGCTACAAGTTGAAAATATTGATCTAGTAGATGTCAAAAGAGTGCAAGTCACCGTTAATTGGAAGCTGAGCGCGGTGCACAGCGCACTTTTCCAGTTATGGAGTCAATGCTAGAGTTGGAAAAATATTAATATGTCTAAAAGTTACTTTTCGCACGGTGATGCTAGCACCCTGTAAAATTACAAACAATATGACTAACTGAAGAAAAGCCACAAATATCTCAAAAAGTTTTCTCTCCGATGAGATCGACTTACCTTCACCCCAACACAAATTGAAATCTCCTGGATGCGCTTTCTTAAGATGCGGTCGGTCTAACATAGCGTCAATTATATTCAGAAAAAATTACTTACCACTTAGAAACATCTCTACTTTGATGTTTTCTTGCGGTGTGTTATTGGCCCTACTTTGATGTTTTCCTGTGGTGTGTTACCGGCCCTACTTTGATGTTTTCCTGCGGTGTGTTACCGGCCATACTTTGATGTTTTCCGGTGGTGTGTTATCGGCCCGATTAGAAAATCGTTGAAAACCTAAAACTTGGAAGTGTCTCGAAGTTGTCTTCATACGCTGCAGCCAGCCGGTCACCACATAATTTCCAGAACACAAAATAAAAAATACCTGAAAGTTGTTTTTCGCGAGATACTGTCTGCCTGCCACAGATTCATGCCGTGAGAAGATGAGCAAGGTACGCATTATCAGAGCATTTATCAGGATACGAGCGATTTTCAAGCTTTGAAAAACTTTACTGCATGATATACATGGACACTAACAACCAGAATTATATCAATTGAGTTTTATGTCTCTTTTGTCACAGAAAAAAAAATGCAACTATTTGCATAATAAAAAAATGCAACTACTTGTATAATCCATTTTGAGTAGTATAAACCTTCATCGCTGCCTGCCTGCCTGCCGTCGCCTCGTTACAAGTTTATGCATGAAGCCCTCAAATTCCTCCAAGCAGTTTTTTTTTCACCCACTGCTATCTCTCCTTCATCTTGTTATTTCCAGAAAACAAACGTTTCAATCTTGAATTTATTTTAGGTTTTTTCGAACTGCGCTGGCATCACGTCCTTTGATAAAACGAAAAAATCTACCATGACGGTAATTTAATGTTTTTCGTGCGGTGCTTTCTAGTCGTTAAAATAAAGCCATCCGATACGGACAAAAACCCAAATTTGCATATTCAACTTAATGGACGCTATTTTTCGAGTGCGAACCATCGTTCGAGGAGGAAAAAATATTAATTTTGTCAAAATATAAATACCACACAAATATTTTTCGCTGGCAAAAATGACGATCTTTCGAGGTAGCAAAAAAAATTTGTTCAACATATTCCCAATCTATCAGCCATAACCGTAGTGAGGACCAACGGTATGTATTCATATTAATTGTAAATCATTCAATTGTGACACAAACCGTACAGATACATGAGGAGCAATTAAGGCTCAAAACTCAGCGGCTGTTATCAATGCGTTAGATTTTTCCCTAGTCACATATGAAGGTGATATTCCAGCCTGGTAATATTTCCGTATCTTCAAATGCGCTCTGAATGGTCACCAGCATATAAATGCTTCACCAGGAAGCAATCTCGCTGACAAATGTTGACGACGGCAATCTCTACTCCGACCCTCATATAATTAGGCGCATTCAAAAGAAAAAAATGAAAAATAGGAAACGGGCACGAAATATTAAACTAATAACCTATGAATTTAGATTAATTTAGGCAGCCGGACATTTCGCCCGACCACAAAGACAGCAAGGATGACTGAATAGGCAGACGTAATTCCTCCATTGGTGAATTCAAAGCTGTAATTAGGGCTTAGCTCAATAAATGAAGCCCCGAAATGGCGCATTTTGAATGCCATTCAAAACTGAGGGAATCGCACGTAAGCTGCGCAGAATTAACAGCCGCCCAAATGATCACAAATGAGGGCTTTGAATTGTGGCCGCCGCCGCCGACGCTCTGGGGTCAGAAGTGAAGCATTCGTTAGCGAAGCAGAGGTAAAGCTCGTTTTTTTGCTTCTTTTGGGAGGCATGGCATTGCGGGACAGACTCGCCTCTGCTGAGCAGACTGCTGCGGAGAATGAACACTGTGGGTACTGAGTACGCGTATAACACATCTAGTAAGTTTGTAAGTAACATCGCGGTAAATGGTAAATTTTAAAGTCATAGAATAAAAGCTACCAGATATTTCGGAATAGTGCGCTAACACTTTCAAACTTCCAGTACCCGATTAATTACGCGACAAAGAATGTTATTCTAACGAAAATTGATTCTTATAACTAGGACATGAAAGGATCAATGGGTTACCACAATACTGTACTCATTACACATAATTTCCATAGGAATAGCCCTATTTGAAACATCACTAAATGGTTCCCTCGGGAGTTAATCAACAGCAATATTAACTTTGTCGCAGTTACTCAACAGGTTCGGTGTTGATGCCACAGACTAGACAAATATTGAGTAACACAAAAATTTAAAAATTAAGAAAAAACTTAAAATGAAGTCGACGAAGCCGTACTCTCGTATAGACGAATCGATCGTCCGATAATGGCGCATGAAAAACAAAAAAAATCTGAAAATTACTTTTTATTTGTAGCCGCAGGTTGGTATCGACATAAAAAACGGACAATACATCGATTTTGGCCCACTCAATAGATAGAGCAACGACCCAGCAAAACCACTTACCTGCGCGTAGCCACCGTCCGGCAGAAGTTTCCCCGAGGTCATTACACCTTTCATTAATTAACTCTGTCTTCATAGCTTAGGCTCCCTAATTACCTGTCAAGATCAACATATCAGCCGCAGGTACGTGGCGAGCAGCTTGAGGATAAGACAGAGCGAATTCCATGTTTTCCCATAAATAAAATACGGCCACATTTGACGACAGCGCAGTGGAGCCATTCCTTACTGCAAGACAATTTCAAGCGAACCCAATACAGTAACAATTCCTAATATACGGTGAAATAAGCACAAAATTTAAACAGAACTGTTCCAAAATATACAACAGGCTCAGTAAGGAAATATGAGAAATATAACATATAACCAGAGCACTTAGAGAGCGCGTAGGGTAACATGTCTAGTACCCGTCCACCATGCTAGTAGCCGTCCACTTGGCTTTAAAAACTTCCTCTGTGAAAAGTAGCAGTACTAGAAAGCCGTACATAGTCTTAAACTGTAGGGTACTACATAGCCTACAGCTTAAGCCTATGTACGGCTTTCTAGCACTGCTAGTTTTCACACAGGAAGTTCTCAAAGCCAAGTGGACGGCTACTAGCATGGTGGACGGGTACTAGACATGTTACCCTACCTACGCCAAGCAAGGCAATGTTAACGAAGAATTCAAATTAGTCCTGAAATTAGGATTTCTTCTTTAGCACCAAAATTTGATCATTTTCATCTTTTGACAGTAATAACAGCTTCTGTTCGTTTCTTGAAGGTCTGGCCGTAAGTTTTTGAGGCATGTCCTGACAAGCATTTTGGCAAAGATTAGTCAAACACACAAGCAGACAAACCGATCATTACAAAAATTTCGTCATCGGTGCCTTTTAACCTTTAAAATTCCTTCAGATTTCGTGAGGCTCCATTGATAACATTTCGATTTATACTTCTGATAAACCTTTTGGTAAACATTAGTCAAACACACAAACGGACAACCCGATCAGTACCAAAATTTGGTCATTTGCGTCACTGAACATTTCTAACAATTCCTGCAAATTTCATAAAGATTGGTCCATAACTTTTTAAGTTATGCAACAAGCATAGACCGCAACAGTACTTGACTCTTAAGTCTGACGTTGGCGGCCAAAAGTCGGCAACGGAAAAATGGGATTTTCTCAATAGCTATTCTTTTCCTGCTATCAAATACCAAAGAAAAAAATTATAAGGTACCCAACATTTCTCTTGCGGTGAAGGTATCTTGGATACGGCGGGGACGCACTTGGGCGCTTGCCTGCATGACCGTGTCTGGACATGTTCATAATAGGTCTTGAGAAAATCCCATTTTCCCCATTTTGGCGGCCAGCGTCAGAGGGCACTTAGACCTAAGAATCAAGTACTGTTGCTATCAATGCAACGAGCAAACGGTAGAACGGATCTTAACCAAAAGTTAATCATCTGTTCCTCCTAAGATACATAACAATCCCTATAAATTTCTTAAGGACGTATCTATAGTTTTTTTAGTTATCTTGGTGACAGACAGACCAAGCGACAGACAGACGGACAGAGGGATAAATTCAATAAAGGCAGAACCTCCTTGGCGGATGTAACTACAAGATTCCTATCGTATACAATAGCTTTTCCAAGAAAATTTCGCCCCAGTTTAGAGGTACGAAGACATACACTAAAGTCTGACGTTTAACCTTAAAAATGACATTTCTTATGCGCCGCTAGATTCTATAATAGAATAAAGAGACGCGTTGCATAAATTATACGCAGAAGATGCTGTTATGGACAGCCTTTTTACGAGTACTACTGCTAATAATAATATGCTTTATTAGGTACACATAAGGACATGGTACACAGGAGACAGCTTAATACTAAAGTTACATTAGATACTAAGATCAGGTAACACTATCATTACAAACTATACTGCATTGCGGCCCATTGTTTGGCCCCTGCATGGAAAAAGTATGCGCTGCCATCGGCTATACATGTTAGATAGTTTGTAGCCAGGCCCGTTACGGATCACCTTGAGTAAGGCGTTATCAGATTTTTATATCCTGAGCTGTAGACTCAGCGCGCATTTTCTTGATCTGACTTTGAGACAATCTGTATACTTTTGAGCAAATATCATACTTGCACTAGTTGACCGCGGCACATTCATCAGGCGCCCAAATATGTCATTATAGGCAACACGTAGGCGTCCAATCGATTTCTGCTTAAAGTGAGACCCAAGTGAGTAACAGTATAGAGGATAGCAGACTGTAATCATTCTAATACCGGATGCTGAGACACATTACACAATAAATGTTCGGTATTTCCTTTTAGAAACCCTTTCTACAGTAATGTAAAATCATGCTACAGAATACAAAGTCAAATTAGAGAATGTATGAGTCGAGGCTTTCTTCGCAGAAACCCTTCAATAGTGCCGCGAAATTATTGAAGAATACAGAGACGCATTGCAATGGCGAGACTTTCATCGAAGAGTCTCTCCAGTCCTGTGAAATTTACTACAGAATACGTAACATTTACTACAGAATACAGTGACACGTTGCAAACGTAAAGGCTCAATGGAGAACACTTTTCAGTGCCCTAAGATTCTATCATAAAATAAATTTACATGCTGAGAAGCGTTGCAAATGGGGAAGCTTTCATTAGAGAACCTCTTTTCAGGGCCGTAAAATTTACAACAGAATACGTAAAATTTACCACGGAATACAGAGACCCGTTTTGAATAACGAGACTTTCATCACGGAGCCCCCTTTCAGTGCCGTTAAGATTCTATCACACAAATACAGAAACGCGTTGCGAATGGCGAGAATTTCATAAGAGAACATCTTTCCAGTGCCGTAAGTTGCTACCACAGAAGACAGAGACGCGTTACATAAAGCAAACATCCTAGACGTGACTGTCTAGCAGGAGCACGCAACAGACGGCCCTGTGGCAGCCACCTCCCACGTCTCTTATTTTGAGAACAAACAACTCGAGGAAGTCCAAACAATAAAAAACGAGCAGCCACGGATGGTCTACAGAAGATGACACGAATAAACTCGATCAGCCCACACGTTTCTTTCCCTTTAGGCACTACAAGCGATATTCTCGCAATCAAGTTTGTAGCGTCTGGAAGCAGGGAAAAGCCAAAGGAAAGGGGCGAGAACGTTGCAATCATATAGTGTGTTTTCTGTGTCAAAAGCAACTGATGACAGCAAACAAGTCATTCGTTTGATACAACTTTGGAGTCACTCTTGAACTTGTAGACGACGCTACAGACTGATTTGCTGATGAAGTTCACAGTAACAGAATTGGTCTATGAAGAACTGAAACAGAAATATTACTCCATATGAATCAAGTGCGGTAGTTTATCGTTCCTCGAATTGAGTCAATCCTGGAGGAGGTGTGGGAAACTAAAACCACGCGTATCGACTGGACTGGAACTGAAACGCAGAGCTTTGACAGTTGCAGAAAAGCGAGTTTGCACGTTAGTATTTCGTCCAAGGTTCGTACTTCGCACATTGTCTGAATGCGTGACTGCTTCTGTTCGATCAACAAAACGGGGCACAGCTTTCAGAGTCGTTAATAAGCCACATACACGTTCAGAAATTAACATTTATTATTAGCATTACTTTAATGAACAGTTTAAGCCTCGTCTCTACAACGAAGGCGACCTAATAGAGAAAGGAACAGGGGCATACAGTACATCGATTGAAACGCGAAGCCATCCATACACTACAGTGCTCCCACACAGGATCACCTCGCATAGGAACAGCAAGTCCGGAAGAAGAGGAAGAACAGAATGAAGCGTCACCACTAGAAGTATGGAAGTGGACCCGAAGACATCCTCGAAACCCTATACCTAAAACTAGGATAACCTACAGAGTTCCCTCGAGGCGGTGCTGCCCATAACATAAGAAGGGTGTACCTAACTAACCTAACCCTAGCTATGACAATGACCCATTCTATGCCCCTGATGGGTACGTTCTGAAAGATTTCTCTGGACCAATGTGGAGCTAGATTTTTTGAAGAGAAAGTAGGAAAAGGTTTTTAACCCAAAAGTATTTGCGATTCAACAAAGCCAGACTGATGTTGCTACATGAGGTTATTCACTTAACAAGAATTTGAAAAAACACAACCACAGGACAGATCAAGAACTACTAATTACTGATACCCTAAAAGTTCTTTAGCAATTAGTAAAGCAGTTTTAGAAAAGAATTCACCAAACTTGAAAATACTCAATAAAAATGAACCACACATGCATTTCACTAAAAATATTCTAGCAACTAGATGAGTTATTCTTCAGCCAATAATAATAATAATAATAATAATACAAGGAGTTTACAATATAAAGACTAAAACTGAAATTTAATAGACTAAATTCATATAGGCTGGACTGAAATTCGAAAGTAAGGGTTCTTCGAGCAATAATGAGCTGAAAATATTAGGATGGGAAGGCGAGCAAAAGCCTCTTCCCACCCAGAAAATTTGTCCCAAAAGCAGGACCAAAAATTGCTGTGGCCAGGGAAGTAGGCCGCTGGGGACGGTCGCTACAAGCTCAACTCCAGAAGATATTCTCTTCGGTGCAAAAACCATTCCAACTGCCTCTCCTGACGGCTGGAAAGAAGCTGGCAAATGTGCGCCCCACACAGAAGTGGGAAGGCCGTAAGGCTACCACGGATGTAGCTGCAGAGTGAGTAATCACACGAGGAATGCTTTCATGTTCGTCGAAAGATACTAGCAGAAGAAAAAGCACATTCAAGTGTCCATTTCAACCACATCATTATAGAGCAGCAGACCTGTTAAATGCATTTGCTCCACAGGCATGAGTTAATGATCTTCATGAATATTAAGACACATTGAATACCCGCAAGAAGGAACTGAGGAGTGCGAGTAGAGCAGACTACGGTTGTGACGGCAAATGACTTAAGCCAAAAAGATCAGAAAATATGGTAAGAAGAACTCGTTACTGAGAAGCATTCCTCTTATTCGGGCGTTCGAGGCATGGCGCGTTTCCCTCCAACACGTCACTCCAGGATCGCTATTATTGTGGCCGGTGTCGCGTTACATGGAAGTTAATAATTCCTCTACCACAGCCTCCTGCAGACTTCAGCTCCCACCAACGGTAAGAGAGTATGAATAGTCATTAGGCTTAATAAAATGAGCATGATTAAACAATATTTTTCGTGTAATCGAACGTCGCTCGAGCTTATTACACAGACCTTCTCCAGGTGAGATCTAAATTTTTCTACGGCCGGAACTAGATTGGTCTTTTGAGGCCATCAGAGCCCGTCAATCGTCCGAAAGCTTTTTCTTTGTATCTTGCAATCAAGAGAAAATGCAGGTTTTCAAATGTTTGCTCGTATAGTTTTAGAAAAAGTATCTTTTGTGAATTGTGCTTCGTAGGAACATCAGAGGACAATGCAACTTTGTATACGCAAGATGTAGTCTGGCCACTGCCGGTCAACAGCTAAAGCGCATCTTGCTCAGACCAGCTGCGCTTCCTCGCTGCAAGCGCCCGTTCTCCAATTAGTACAGAACACGTACGAGTAAAAACCCTCGATAGCGAAACAGGAGTAAGATATAGTTAACCTTATATCGCCGAATATCTACTACACATGACGTTCCACACAATACAATTCTTACAATGAATTTTGTCATGAGAGTGACACATATTTACTTAACTAGGTGTTCATTGCACAAGGTGTCCATAACACTGTACATACCTACACATTGGTCAAGTTTAACGGCTACATGTCCATATTCAAATGATATTAAATGCCATTATTTTTAAATGGTAAGATTGTTGACTCAGAAAAATTCCTACAAATTCTCTACTTCCGACGGCTAACCAAAACTGTTCATCACGTTACAAACTATTAACGATGCACCGCCCCACCCGGTAGCGCATTAGAGGCCTCGTTGTTACACTCCATACTAGTGGCAGCGATAACAGCAAGTTAAATATTAAGTGTCAGTAGCATCATACTTATTCGTTGACTGAATAGCACTCTAATCAAGTTAAGTAGAAATGCTCTTTTTTTCAACTCTTTGCAAGTGTTGATTTCGACCTTTTTGTTACTGACGCTACAACTCTTCCGTATCGGTACGCTTCAACTTGGGATTTGCTATAACAAACCGCGTTGTTTCATGCTCTACAAGCTTGACAGTATTCTTAAGAGCCGGTCTAACACTCATCTCAGTTTTGATTTCTCTTTAAAATAGATCTACAGCATAAATTAGTTACGATGATTACTGTTAAGTCATTCCGAGGAACATCTACTATATAATAATTCACGTCGTGTTTTTATTTATTTATTTATTTATTTATTTA